>PVJO010012482.1:0-55413 GCA_004026905.1 Hystrix cristata
TGTAGTTAATATAATAAATTATAATACCATAACTGTTTTAAATAATACCTTATTAAAATAGGAAAAATTATGGGACTACAATATAGCAAACGAAAAATAAAATAAAAATCCAATTCTGAAAAATATATATGACTTGACTTTGAGAAGTTGCTTCAATCTTATTCAGAGAATCTTCTTAACAGTTTGAAAATTTCAGATTTGTTTGTCAAAGGGCTTTAAATTTCTGGGAAACAGTACATTAACATTTATATTTAGGGAATACAGCTGTGGGATTTGTACACTGATATAAATATTTTTTCACACGAACCTTAATAAAGCCTTAAGTCCATATTCTGGAAGACTGCAATTTTCTAAAAGCTCTATTTAAATATTCTTGGCTCCTCTTGCTTGATTTAGGTCTGCAGAAAGGCTGTGCTCCAAGTCAATAACTCAACAATATAAAGGAGCTCAGTTTCCCATTGTGAAAACCAAGCATATAATTAAATCTGACTGGTTCCAGCTGCTTTGATCTTTCCCCACTATCTCGTATGGCCCCCACAAGACTGTGTTCCAACATCTGCCCACTGATCTCTGAAATCTGTCTTGCCATTTAATGAATCATCTCATCTTCTCAGTATTGTGCCTACATTTGACTAAAACATTCTCTAAACCTAAGCTAATGCTGTTTTATCCTAAAACAACCACCTCTCCCTACACACATTTACCATGATACATCTGCATATAATGGAACAAAAAAATGACTGAGGGTAGAGTGCTAATAATCTTCTTTTGGTGTTGGTGGAATTTTTGCAAGAAGAAAAGCTTCTTTGAAAGTATCTCATTTAAGGCCATCCAAAAACCAACTGGCATACAAAAATAAGCTCGGTCTCAGCTTTTCAGGAGTAATGGTTGCAGCTGAGTATGTTTACTATGCTTCAAAGATAATTATACGTAGCTTGATGGGGTGGTCATTGACTTAGAGAAGAGCTGCCCTTCGTTCTTTTACTCAGCAGAAAACAGTTGCAGTTTAATTAAAATGAACAAGTCATCAGTTGCAGATAATTTGACGGAGAGGCTCTGTTTCAAATGAATTCGTGGTATGAAATAGACATCGGGCAAAAATATTAAAGATTTCTTACCAATGACTATTGCTTATAACTAACACAACTCAAATATATGTCTTTAACAAACCTATTAATATTGTACTGCATTTGGACTGAGGATAATAATATTTTATTAATGTATCAAAATGTATGAAATATATACTCTATCATTATTTCTTTCAATGTATTGATCTGGATACCCGAACTACGTTAATGCCTTAAGTTTATTTTGTTCAAATAGTCAACCTAATTTCATAAAACCAATAATGACTCTTCGATAAATACAAACCAAAGAGGGAAATTCTTGTGAAATATCTGTATCCTTTGCGCACTAACATATAGCCACGATCATGTATTTATCTGTTGTTTCGTCATTAAATCACCATGCATTTGAAACTTGGGCACCATCCAGATCAAAAAAGGCTTGTACCTAACAGTGAATGATGACATGTGTTATTTTTTTTCATACACACACACTATGACACAATTTTTTAAAAAGCACGAAAAAGCTAAAGCACATCTACAAGATTATCAATAATAAAACACGACTTCTTTCTTGAAGTTGAAATCTGAAACCATGCATATTTGTGCTATGGATTACTTGATATTGTAACGAGAAAGGTTGCAGGAAAGAATAGAAATAAAAACAAAACAAAACAAAACAAAACAACTGTAGTACTCAAGGAGGACTCAACTCAGGGTTTCATAAACCAAAGCCAACACGAATTAGTCTTGGACACAAAATATACCGTCACAGCCAGTTTTGGAGCATGGACATCACATTCAACATATGGCAAATTTGTTCAAGCATATGGTACACCAGTCTCTGTTTGTGGAAACTCGCCCCTCTCCTCTCCATCCCGGCCTATGCGACAGTTTATGGAGGAGAGCGATTGTGGAGTTAACAAAGCAACGAAAATCTGACACAGAATACGAAACTTGTCTACTGAAACATAACTAGCACACATAGGCTGAGATATAATTCTAGGTCCCCCAGACGAATCAAATGGCTGTCATATTTGGAGGGTACAGTATTAAAAATTCAAGAAAATTCTAATAATTAAGTTTTAGTCAAAAACATTCTTTATGTATCTATTGGATTTCCAGGTTTCTGGGAATATTTTTCCTTTAAACGAGGAGTTAATCTTGGGTTCAGAGAAGCACAGGGCTCTGCCAATGGAATTCAGAGAATCCACACACTTGGCTGGAAAATAATATTTTTATTAACAGGGTTTAATTGAAATTTGTGTTTTTCTTTTATTGTGATTAATAAATAAACCACAGTAGTATTAGTACTATGATTCTTTCATCCACAGAAGTTATGGATTTTATCATAATCATGTTAGGTGTTCCAGAAATCTTAAAATATGAGGCAAAAATTGCTGTAGTTATTAGAATTGTCAATAGACATTATAAAGAAAAGGCTTAATAAAAAACAAATGTAATCTTATGTCACAAATTTAATATCTGATGAATGTATTGTGATTTAAATGGTTTCCTTGTAATCTATGTACTTTATTCTATGCATTTAATAATATTATTCTGAGATAATGCATATGAATCACCAGACTTCCAAGGAGTTCTAAAAGGTTAGGCACCCCTGCATTAAACACTTTAAAACTTGCTAAGGGTTTTAAAAAAAAAAAATAAGGGTTTATGGGAAACAGTATTTGACAACAGGCCAGACATGACCCTTAATGTAAGAGTTTGCTTAATTTAAAATGCAAAACATCGACAATGATCTTAAATACTATTACTAACAATAATGCTAAAGCGGCACCTTGTCATGAAGATGCCAAGTGGCTATGAGTGTTTTTTTTAATTTTTATGGATAGATCATTTGAAGACATTATTCTTAAGATGGGTTTTTGCTCAATCATTGTTTCATAAACTTTTTTGCTTCCGTTTTAGTGACCAGTAGATATGGAGGATTTCCAATGGAACCAAGAGCAGTCCTTTACCTGGGCAATAACACCTGGAAAAATGTCCTGATGTATCAGGAAAAGCCCCAGAGCATCATGTTGGGTGAACATGATTCTAAGAGGCTTAGCTTGTATTCACCTGAGAACAGAGCTTGTGGTGGAGGAATAATGGAGACTTTGAAAAATAGAAATTCAATAAAAAGTAAAATAGGAAGGAGGAGAGAAAATACTGAGGGTATCCCAGGTCATTTGCCAACTCCAAAGCAAGTAAAGAGTGAAACACAAGGCAGAAAACTGTGGCTCTGAGATTTCCATAAGCAACAATGTGCAATAAAGAAAAAAAAAACTGAGTTAAGACTATTAAAACAAAACAAAACAAAAGACTATTAAAACATGGATATTCCTTGGGTAACATAAGGGGCCAAGGTCCGAGAGGAGAGAACATGGGACAAGTGACTACAACACAAATCCAACAAACTCTGAACCCAAAGCACAATAAAGTTATTATCATTTAATGCTTAAAATCAAATACAGAGACAAAACTTTCAAAGAAATAGGACGAAAAGATATATCACTCTCGAATAAACAGTAAGAGAATTGATTTTTCAGCAAAAAATACAAAAGCCAGGAAAAAATAGAATGTTTTGTTTAAAACAGGATATATATTTTTAAATCTCTCTCTATATATTTACATTTAAAGATATGGGCAGAGAGAAGTGTTTAGAATATATCATCCTTCCTGAGGAAGAAATATGTGTGCATTGATACAGGATGTGTATATATTGTAAGGAAATATAAGACACTCTGAGCAGTGTTTGCCTCAGTAGAGAGGAATAGTCACGGGATAATAGGACTGTGAGGAAAACCACTGCACATCTATTATATCTTCTGAATTTAATTTTGTGTGTTTATGTTCAAGTGGAACTAAAAAGCTTAAAAATCATTAACAATTAAAATAAAATACAAAATTTTGAGGGAGGAAAAAGGATGATTATGAAGCCAAACCATGGTGGGGAAACATGATGAAATAACAGAGTTTAATGTGTGTTTGTGTGCACTTCAATGGATTTCCCATACTCCCCTTTAATAGTTGGCCTAGAGGGCTGTGAGAATTAATGTTCTAAGCAAGCTACTGTCCAATTTACCTGGGACCTCTGTAAGCCAGGATAAGCACTGTCACATACAAAACTTTAATCCCAGAGACATGTGGAACAGAGCAATTTTCAAATCTAAAACTCTCCTATTCCTCTTATAACTTCATTAAATAGGTCACTGGTAATGGTATATAAAAAAAATGCTTTCCTACATAAGTAATGATGAATTGGAACTTAAAATGACAAACAGAACATTATTTATATTAGCCTATAAATGATTACATTTAAAAAATACATACAAGAGCTACATAAGGGAAACTATAGAATTCTGATGAAAGAAATTGAAGTAGAACTAAATAAATGGAGAGCTATTCTATGTTCCTGTATAGGAAGACTCGATATTATCAACATGTCAGTTCTTTCCAAGTTGATGTATAGATTCAATGCAATCCCAGCCCAAATCTCAGAAAGTCATTCACTGGATACCAACAAATTCATTCTAACGTTTATATGGAAAAGAAAAGGACGCAGACTAATTAACACAATATTGAAGGAGAAGAAATTTGGAATACTGAAATTATGAAATTTTAATAATTACTCTAAAACTATAGTAATTGTGACAGCGTAGTTTTAGCAAAAGAATGGTCAAATAGATCAATGAACAGAATAGAGAGTCCTGAAATGGCCCTATATTAATATGCTCAACTGATCTTTTACACAAGATCACAAAAAATTCAATGGTGAAAATATAAACTTTTCAAAAAATGACCTTTGGACAATGAACAACTGGACATACATATGGAAAAACAACACAAATTTTACACTCCTTACAAAAACTTACTCAAAATGAATCACAGACCTAAATGTAAAATGCAAAATTACATAACTCCTAGAAGATAGTATATAAGAAAATCTGGAGAACCTAGAATTTGGCAATGACTTTCTGTATATGATACCAAAGGTACACTCCACGAAAGAAATATTTGATAAGCTGGATTCATTAAAATTAAAAATTTCTGCTATGCAAAAGATATTAAGGGAATCAAAAAGAAGCCATAAACTGGTAGAAAACACTTGGAAATATATATCTGATAAAGAACTGTTCTCTGAAATACACAAACAATTCTTAAAACTCAACAATAAAAAACTCGTTTCTAAAACAGGCCAAAGATATAAACAGTTATCAAACCAAAGAAGATATACAGACAGCAAAGAAATATATTAAAATATTCTGGACATCATATATCATTCTGGAAATACACATTAAAATGACAATGAGGTAGCAGTGCGTACTTGTTAGAATGGCTAAAATCCAGAACACTGACAATACCAAATGCTGGCAAGAAAGTAAGTAACAGGAACTCTCATTCGTTGCTGAAGGAGAAGCAAAATGGTTCAGCAACTCTGAAAGACAGACTGGTAGTTTCTTATAAAACTAAACATGTTCATCCCATAGGACCCAGCAATTGTACCTGTTCTTATGGCTAGCAATTGATAACCTAATGTCCACACAAATATGAACCTAAAAATTTATAGCAATTTTTCATAATTGCTAAAACTTAGAACAAAATGTCTTTCAGTGATTGTACAGACTGTGATGTAGCTACACAATGGAATATTATTTAGCACCAAAATTGAGCTATCAAAGCATGGAAACACATGGCAGAAATTAAACACGTATTACTAAGCATAAAATGACTGTTTAGGGTACCGTATGGTTTTAACTATACAACATCCAAAAAATGGCAAATCTATTGATACAGTAAAAAGATCAGTCATTTCCAGGGGTTGGTGAGGTTGTATAGGCAGAACACAGAGAATTTTGAGGGCAGTAAAATCACTCTATTACTGCAAGAGGTAACAAATTCAAGCATTCAGAACATCGACAGGGAACTTCCTATCTGGTCAAGTTGTCTTTGGTAACAAGGCTAACAACTGTCCAATGAAATTAGAGCCTTAAAAATCACTATGGATACTAAAAGCTACATTTTATATTGCTGAAGTTCAAGGACAATAGCACTCCCTCCAGAAAGGTATATTTCAAGTACGAAAATCATTATGTGGCCATCGGTTATTTCAAAGTTAAAGCAAAGGTTGGTGTGCTGTTGTACTCTAAACCAGAATTTCCTTGAGCAGATTTCTTGTAAGATTATTCCTTCAATTCTTGATTCAAGTGTCAGCAGGGGGACGACTCCTGTCAGAGAAAAACCAGCAAACTTACACAGAAAGTCAACACACTGTCACTGCAATCTGTGCTACTGGATATCGGCTTAACTACACCACTGGAGTTGCTGGAAATAAACCGGTCTGACCTCACAATGATTCCTAGATACATTTACTACTATGAGATTAAAGTGCTTTGGCAGTTACTTAATATTAAATGTTTTCTGAAGTTTGTTTGGATAGGAAGACATTTTACTCTGCTTCAACCACAATAGAAATGTTTTAAGTTTACTGAATTCTTACTCCATGGCGGACACTTCTGAATATACTATATCTGCATTTCTTCACTCACTTTTAATAACACACAGAGAGTACTATTATTAACCTAATTTTGCAGGTGACAAAACTGATCACTGGAAATGTAACTTGCCCAGATTTATGAAGGAAAAAACAGTACACTAGGAATTAAATATCAGAGCACATGATCTCAAAATAATACTTTTTCTATAATAGGACACCACATTGCCTGACAGATACTTCTTCACAACTACATATTGAATATTTAATTGTGTGAATTTCAATTGGCAGTGACATGAAAATAAGATTAGAAGGATCAGGATACACTATTTAGGATACTGTGAATACTTCATGAAACATCCCAATTCTTAACCATCCATATTGGCTTGAGCTTTGTATAGTTTTTGATTTTCTACTTCTACACAAATATATGAGCTTTGAACATGGTAACTCTGAAACAAATATTGCACGAATGGATGACTTAATAAATGATGTGAAAACATATGATTATTTTCATAATTTGTACTTTAATCAACACCGCATATAATGTTTAATACTTTCCCCCTCTTTCTACCATAGATGTGAATATCCTATGAAATTGTTCAAAACTGGCACACGATCCTTTAAAAATATTCAAAAATGGCACATGTTCCTCAAATATATGAGCCCTCCTCTTCATCTATTTCTTCCTAACTTTATCATGATCTTCACTTTGCAAATCTCAAAGTGAGGATTTGGAGATGGGGAAATTAATGAAAGATAACTGAATACCTGCCATGGCACTGGTTCTTAAAAAACTGTGCAAAACAGGCAGTAAAAGAACAGCGAAGTGAAGACTGTATCAGGCAGGGGTGAAGATTTTTGTGAAGTTAATGTTTAGGCTGTCCAGGAAACTAGAGACTGTGAGGAGACCACCAGAAATTCTTGTTCAAAACGAGTATCCCATCTCTGGCTACATATTTTGGTCAGCACAACTGCACAAGCATTGCTAGTATAGCTGAAGAAACCTATGCTCATCTGATACTTGACAGTTACTGGAAGAGTGGGGATTCTTGCTTTGTGACCTCTGATGTTTTCCAGTAGGTGCATTTCTTGTGCTAGTTATTCCATTATCAAACAGCTAAGAGGTTGTGGGGAGAGTAAATGAATAGTTCTCTTGGGTTGAGCCTGAAGAGAATTACTCTCAGACTGCTAGGTTCTGATAACACAGGTTCAAAAAAAAATAATTCTGGTAATTTCTGGTGTCTGTGAAGCCTACATTCTGGGAAAAAAAAAATACTTGTCAAGTGTCAGTAATTAGAGAAAGCCATTCCTGCAGAGTTCATGATGACCATCTGGAGTTTCTCCGACCTTTCTCTTCAAGTTAAGAGTCAGCCGAGGCAGTGCCATTGGGCAGTTAAAAAACATATTTTCACCAGACATTGTTGACCACACGCCTGTAATATTAGGCTGTTAAAAAAATCATAAGGAGTGCAAAATGTTTTCCTTCCTTGCCTAGCAGGGACAGATTTGTAAATAAAAATGCCTGATGGTTTCAAGGTGACATGCCATTTTCCAATCATTTCTTTCATGGAGCACTACTTGTGCTCAGGTAGTCACCAAAGCAATGCAATTAAAGCACTGAAGTGTCGTTTTATCATTGCATCTTTTAAGATCCAACATATCCAGCAGGTTTTTTTTTTGTTTTTTGTTTTTTTAACCAGTTGCTTGAAGCTCATATCCTTCACAACTCTCAGATAGAACAGATGGCACAGCCATATTAACTGTGACACTATATATACACACCAAGTGAACTGGTGCTATTATCTGGTTAAGTGGCTGTCAGCATTTCCATTACAAACCCAGCTTTCAAGGGTCTATAATTCAGATACTTTAAATAACATCTGGCTGAAACTTGGTGTATAGAAATGATGAGTGTTGAGTAAAAATTAGTATAATTTTGTGAATGCATGAATACTTTTGGAAGACTCAGCTTGATCAATTGGGTCCTATTTTAGTGATGACTTCCCCTAATCAGTATATTTTGGGGTTCTAAGCATATGCCATTCATTTATTCAGTCAGTAAATCAGTCATGAAACATTTATTTCACATTTGCCATGTGCCAGGCCCTTTTGTCAGTGATGGACATACTCCACAGAACAAGCAGAGTACCCTCTCCTCATAGTACTTACGTATTCAAGAAGAAAATAGAAAATCAGCAAATGAATACATAAAAAAAGAAATCTCAAGCCGGTGTGCATAGCTAGGGATTAGAGTACATTTCATAAAATATTCTCAGTATCCTTCTAATTTCATTTTCATTCCAGTGTCAAAAAAATACCAACATTCCTTTTAATACTTCTATTCTGTTTCCATCATAGTTACCAAGAATACATGCCAAGCACACTCCACGTTAATTTTAACTGCCATAGTAGAACAAAATTGTTTGCCTTAGACACCTTCTGAGTGGACAAAAGATACTAGAAAAAACATGGAAACTGAGTTTTTGAAATAAACGATGTCAGGTTTAAGATCATTGCTGGTCTATTTCCAATTGAAGAAGGGCCACTCAGGTTTCTTAGGTATTGAGGCTTTTAGAATTTTGAGAATCCTACTTATGAAGAACGTATCTCCAATAACAAAAATAATCTTAAGTATAAAAGTTAATACTTTGACCCTGAGTTTGATCCCCAGCACCAAACAACAACAACAAAAAAAGCTAATATTTAGAGGTCGGGGGTATAGCTCAGCATTTGGCTAGCATGTGAAAGACCTTGAATTCCATCTCCAGCACGAGAAATAAGTTAATATTTAGAATAAGAGAGAGCGTAAAATTATGAATTTGTAAAAGTTCCTAGGTATCACAACATCAAAGACCCAGGTCCTAGGGAGAAACACATGCAAAGGACATAGTCTCTGAAGCTTTACTTAGCTTTCCAAACTTCATGGTAAACTTATCTGCCTCCCTGTAGAAAAAACATCCTAAGCCAATATGGAGAGTTGACAGTAATTGTAAAACCATGTAATCTCTAAAAAGCTAAGTGCAAATTTAAAAGAAAGTAGAAGACATACCGAATACTGACTGAATTGTAATGAATGAGAAATAGACATTTAACTAATATAAAGAATCAGGAAGAAATTACTATCATAGACTTCTATTTGGTGGCTATGTTTTTTTTTTTATTTTTCCTTTTAAAATCATGCATCATTTTCTAAAACTTTCTGTTCTTAAGGATGGAGAATTGTTTACTCTTTACTTGAGAAATTAATTTTGCATAGCAAAAGAATTGTCAATTCCAGCACAAGTGACTACTGCCATTAAAAGAGAAATCTTAAGGTTATGTTCTGTCTTGCTAAAAAGAGAACATTATTAATCAGGTAAAGGTCATGTACCAATTGTACTTGCTAAGGATCAAAATGGAGAGGAACTAGGAGACACTTAGGAGAATTAAAATTTATCAGTTGAGCATCCAGAGGTAAATTTATTTCTTTCTAAGCCTCAGCTCTTTTACCTACAAAGTTGAATAATATTTCTACTACAAGAATATTTTCAGTTTTATATGTCATTACTACGTCTAGAGAACCTACGACATAGTAGACATCCAACAAATAGTTTCATCCCCATCCACACTTGCAAGTAGTTGTAAACTTCGAACATGTGTGGTAAGGCAAAATATGTTGTGTATAATCTATAAGCTTCTTTCTGTATACAGTCTTCTTTCTAGTCCAGACCAGTCACGATAGGGTGAAGTCCACTATGACATTTCTCTCAGTACTGAATCATCATTTCCTGTATTATAAGAGTTCCCAGGGACTTACTCCTTGTCTTCTAAAAAAAAGTATAGCTATTTTACGGCATTACAGAATTACTTGTTTTTTGTGCATAATATCCTATAGGTATAATGATCACAGTTCTTTTGTTCAAAGATATCCCATTAGCTAGCCAATTATGTTTGTGATCTGTTAGCCTCCTTTACAGCCCAAATGCTCCCTGCTCTCCAATTCATAGGAACCTTTAAGAATGCCATATGTTCAAATTGCCTCACTCTGTACTTAGTCCCTTTCCTACTATTATCCCCATCTGTGTAACTGCATGCTTTGGGGAATGGATACTTGACTTTTCAGTGGTTTTAAATCCAAGTTACTGCCCGGTTTATTTACATAGGCTTTCGTTAATTGCTTTCTTCGGGTACTTAATTTGTTTCATGTTTACTTGACTAAAAAAAATCCTGGTTAAAACAGTCTGTTCTGAGAAAATGTGAAAAGTTTCCAAATTGTCCATCTTACTTCTAGTTTGCAATTCTAAGTATATGACCATCTATGCCTCAATGGAGTTGAAGAAACACATCTTGCCTTTGTTCCTGCATCGTTGCGGAATAGTTCTCGAAGCCTGCATTTCCTACAGTTATTGCATCTTACTTTTATTTATGCCATTTAGCTTAGATGAGGAACAGACCTACAGTGATTAGATAATGGCTGAATGGCTCGTGGTGGAGTGTTATCAAAATGATGCAATCAATATTATAATCACTGAAATGTTATAATAAGTCAATCGGAGATGTCTGATTGACTTGATGTTTTCATTGATATCAGCATTGTTTCTATGTTTGCTTTAAGATCGATTTTAACTGTCACTTCAGACTCTGAAATAATTTATATCCTTTTTATATACTCCTGAAGAACTGGTTTGTGTGAATTGTAAAGACAGACTTATCTAAATGATTACATTGCTTTGGACCAAAATGATATTTTTGTTTAAGTTTTTTCTGAAGAAGTCTGTCAAGAGAATTTTTTTCATTTTTTTTTGTAATGGAGGCCATTTAGAATACTTTGTCCTCTGATACTTTTTAGAAAAGGGGCAAAACGATTTCAAGAATAATATAGGAATATCCTTGTATAGTATATAGCTGTCCATAAGAATACATATTGTAAAGCTATTGAGTCAAGCTTCTATTTAGAGGCAAATATTTTACTATGAATAATAGGATTTGCAATTTCAAGTATGGAGAACTTTAGAAAGTCTTTCTAAAAGCCTAACATACATGTTAACATACTTTATGAGTCCTTTTATTAGGGCAGAGGTGTGAAATTTGTACAGTAATTTTTGTTTTACTGGTCTCAAACTTGTAATCCTCTTACTTCAGCCTCCTAAGTGCTGGGATTATAAGTATGTACATGCCTGGTATAAAAAATTATTATTTTGGTTCTTCTTCTCAAATTGAAGATCTGAAGACACCACTCATGGAGTGCCAAGCATGCGCAAAAGTCAAGGTAAGAATGATGGATCTTCTGCTAATATTCATTCCCTTGAAGCCAGAAGGGAAATAAAATAATTTAATTTTAAATAATTGTAACATTCCTTTTAAATTAAACACAGATGTATGATTAAAAATGTAAAATATTTTTCATAAAATATATGGCTTCAAAATATTCCTGTCTCAAGTATTACCTTAGAAATGTCTTGTGAAGCACAAATTCACTCTAATTTGAATGGCATTCTTTTGTTTCTCTTGGAAAAGCCTATCCAGATGTTTCCAGAGGCTAAGAAGTTTGATCACAAAGAATTATCTGTTAATCCATATCAATACACAGATTAAGAAGAAAAGTTGGGAAAACAACCATAGATACTATCTACTTCCTTTCTGTATCTTATCACTGTCACAAATGTTTGCAAGTAAAGGGCAGACCGTGATCATGACACAGACATATTGAGGAAAACAGACATCAATTTACATATATCTAATTTTTATAATTTCATTATTTGAAATACACACTGAAATTGTGGTAATGATAGCGAGACTAACTTATTATCTCTTTACTTATTAAGATAAGGAGAGAGTCACTGCCACCTGAGTGGAGGTAATTATGAAACAATGTCATGCCTGGGTATTCACAAATACTTGGGGTGGGCGGGAGGCTGAATGAATACATGATTCAGGTTACTAGTACTATTTTATAATTAGTTTTCTGGTAAAGTACAATTACTTTGAGTAACACAGCATAATATTATTATTCAAGAAATCCTCATTCATTAGAGCCTCTGTTGTTGGAAATTAATGATAATTTGAACTATACTATACTGAATGAGCTGGGCCCCTGTGCTATTTATTAAAATAGTAAAACCACCAGGCAAAATTTCCGAATGACCCACTTATACAAGAGAAGTAACACTGTTGATATTCTATTGTCAGTGCGTCAAATAAGAAACATGTTAATTACACAGTTAGTTTTGACTAATAAAACTGTAATTTGGCAGTAATTTTCAACTTACATATACAAACTAGAGATATAATACTTCATTTTTAAAGGTGGTTACTTGTGTTCACATAAACTTTTCTACATTTCATAATTTCATTTTCTAATTGGACTAAGGTATGTAATTCACATTTAGCAAAGTACTCTGACATCCAGATCCATTCATGAGAGATTTGCAGCCCTCTGTCAGTGTGCACACAGCACTCTTTCCGCCCACGTCCATTTTCTCCTCCTCCTTCCCTCCACATTAAAAAGAAAATTAAAGATATATGTTGTTAAGAACAAATTAATGAGTAAATAAAATGACCAATACTTAAGGTATTCAGGAAACACACACACACATACAACTCGGACTTGCTTTCTCTGGATTAGCAAATCAGCATGTAGTTCTGAATCTCCTATAGAGGGAGCTGCTGTACTGTTGAACATTGAAGACCCGGCCTTCAGTTAGATGTCTACAATTTTAAACCTCTTTTACATAAACAGAAAAGAAATACAAAGGCTCATTAACATGTAATTGTGGAACATTTTTTTTTCTTTCTCCGCAATGTCACAGATGTCAAATGAATGTGCCTAAGGAAGTTGATACTACAATCTGTTGGTAAAACACACTATTTTGTTTTGGTTTTGGAAGAACATAGGCCAGGTGCAAATGTGAGGTATTAAATGTGGCCTTCTAATACACAAAAATATGGATAACTCCACAAACCATAAAATGATGTAATTTCAGAGGGGTTAGAGACACAGAATTATCCCCTCCCCACTCACCTCCATTGTCCTGCACCAACAGGGAGAATATCAGAATATAATATAAATTTTACTGAATTTATGTCCAAACTTCATGACTGATGCTTGGAAATGCGGTTTTGTAACAAATGATCGAACCATCATGGAAGGGAAAAGAGGAATTAATTAAGACTTTTGTCACCTCTTTTTTTATACGCTGAGAAGCACCAAGGTATAACGTGCTAGATTTAATTAAACTCTAATGGAAATTTCAGTGTCTTTATTTCCTGACTTTAGCTAAGGGTTATAAATACCAATTATTTACAGTTATTGTTTTGAGGAAAAGTGAACACCTTGTGTTAAAGTATTGGGAAAGAAATTCTTTAAAATATGAGATGAGTACTATAATGTTATTGGTGAACTGAAATAAATAACTTGAAGATTTGAGACAAGGTTGCTAGTGTTATAAAGAGTATTAGACAATAAGGACATATAAAATCCAGCAAAGTTTGGCTTAAGCAATAAAATGATATCTTGTGTAAAATTAAGCATCTAAATGAAAAATATGGATATCTTTTAATGGTGCAATTAATGGAAATTGCTTTATTATTTGGTTTCCCAATTTACCCAAAAAATTTTAAAGTTTTTAGATTTCACATTTGAATTCAAGAAAATTATTCAATTTTATGATCATGTTTTTAGATAACAGAGCAAGTTACCTTATAAAAGTTTAAATATTTATAATGCTTTATACCTGGCTGACTCATACAGACTATGAACAGACCATTTACAATATTTCTCTGAAGTTTTATTTTTCCTTTAAAGTCACTAAATTCAATGTGTGAATCAAGCTTATAAATTACATAAATTATTGTGTAGCTCTTTCTGCATGCTAAAATCTTAATCATAACCTTTATAATATATAAATTGACAGAGTAAAAAGGCTAAAATATTTTTAACCTTAACTAATTTTTGGTAGTTAATTATTCTGAAATTTACTAAACGGATGTCAGAGAACAATAAATTTGCAAGTTTTTAGCAGTGGCACACAGCCTTTCTACTGAAGATTTGAAAGACTACACAAAGAAAACTGAGTTTATGGCAAAATATTTTCATAGAAATGAAAAATTAATTATATCCTCATGGACTCAGAATTTTATTAATTTGAAAAAACTGATGTTATTTTCCTGCAATCAGGATGTATCAAAAGAACTAGTGCAAGTCTGTCAGATAAGTGATTATTTTCATCTACATGCTTTTCATAGTATTTTTCATCTTAAGAATTTCAAAGTCTTTAGCATGTGAACAGATTTACTGAATAAATCATATATGCACTCAAGCTGATTTGAAATGAAAGAAAGTGAAATCCGGGGTAAATCAAATAACTTGAAAGTATTAATTAATTTAACAATCATTCCTTGACCACCATTCCTGGCCCTATAATACTCTTGGAGAACAAACTGTCCCGAGTCATATCATGCTTGTCACCTAGTGGAAGACATAAATATATACAAACTAAGAATCTGGACAGGTAGAGAAATATTAGGTGTTGTATTGACAAAGTTAACTGAAGCCATGGGTGCCTAATGACACATATTGGGGAGAACTTTTAAAAAAATCTGTTAGTGTATATTTGTAACATATACAAAATAACTCCTGATAGTTTTTTAAAAGCTGCAGAGAATAAAACTTGAGACATTTCGTACGATGCCTAAGTGTAGCCTTATATCTTATTTCAGGAAACATTTATTTATAAGTATTCTGGGTAAATATTTAAAAGGTGTATACTGTTGTTTAGCATTTTGTCTTTGTAGTGTACAGAAATTATTGTAGAAAATTAACTAGTTTCACTTTGCAAAAAAAAGTAATTCAGAAAACTCTTGCTTTAAATTAACAATTGACAATTTAAATACTGATGTATAAGGGCGCTACTAAGTCAGTATTTCTCAGGGTTAATGAGTACCTTAAAAGATTTCTAACCTAAAAGTTTGGGGTAATGTTAATATAAGCCTTTTGGAAACTTTATTTGCTGATATGAAGTATAAATTTTCAGGAAGAAGTTATCATAAGTAATATTTTTTCAAAGCATTTAACCTTTTCTTGATTTTGGTGGAACATTTTGATTAGAGTGAAGCTTTGTAGCAAGTGTTGCAAAAGGGAAGCTGCGCCTTACTAATGGGGATACAAGTAAGGGGCTGCAAGCACTGTACTGTATAAAGTGTGCAGTGACAGAACATAGAACTAGAAATGTCCTTGGGGCTCTTGTACATGACGGTGAGGATGTGCAACCCTGTGAGCTGGCATTTAGGTATGAGGAAAAATGGAGTAGGGCTGGGAAGTGTTACGTACTATATTCTAAAAATCAGTATATGTGGTAGCCACATTTGGATACTATGTAGGAGTTAGATTAAACAGCATTAGGTTGAATAAGCCATTAGAAACATGTGACTGAATCTATCACGTTTGAATCTATCCAACATTTTCCCCAAAAATAAATGGTTTGGCGTGATCTAGTAAACTGCCTTACTTTTAATACTCACACAATGCAATGCCATTCTGGAGTCGCAGATGAAACCATTAGCTCCAGAACAGAGTGGCGTTCTGTGAGATTTTTTTGTAAGTATGTATACATTCTAATTTAGATGGCTGGCTTTACATTTTTTCCTTGAATTTTGGAAGGATGAAGATGAACTTAAAAGAAGTAGTCTCAGCTAAATTTGCTTAAGAAGATTAAGTAAATGCTCTGCTGATGAATGCAGAGTTGGAGTAAGGAATATTTTGCGCTTCACAGGAGAGAAGGCAGAAGTGCAAGCGGCATTTCTATTTTGGACAGAGTGGCTTTTCATTTGCTTGGATTCTGAGAATGCATAAACTATTAGCAGTATATTTATCCTTTGTTTTTACTTTCCCATTTTCTTCTCACATATTATTTTTTTTCCTTTTGATACTGGGGATCAAACCCAGTGCCCTGCACATGGTAGGCAGACACTCTACCACGGAGCTATATTCCTAGCCCTCTTTCACACATTCTCGGTTTCCTTCCTTTACTCGTTTTTCAAATCCAACATAGTGGTGGGTGAGAAAGAAAATGTCAAAGTAAAAAAAGATTATTTCTAAACTTGCCATCTACCCCAGAACTCAAACAGTTTTCTTTGTTAGATTGTCCATAATACAGTTGCCAATTGTGTGCCATTAATTCCATTTTGGCTTACAGTCCTATCATTCTACTGAAATTGTTCTTATAAAAATCAAACTGACAAAATCCAATGAAGACTTCCATGACCTCAAATTCAAAGCAGTATTAAGTTGCTCACATACGCTGGCTTCTACAACATTACATGCTAAGTGTTTTTTCTTGAACATAGCTGACCATTTCCCTACCTCCCTTTTTGGGCTGGTTGTACATTCTCTGAACAATCTTCAAAATCTTTTACCTTCCAAATAACTTCACCTTCTAAGATTTACAATTATGGATCTCCTTTAGCTTATAACTCTCTCTTTGATGGTTCCTTAGCAACATGAGGTTTGAGTCCCTTGCATGACTGAACTCCTGCCTACTTACAAATCCTCATTTTGATGCTTAGTACAATTACCTACATAGTTGCCGCATTTGTGTTTGTGTGTAAGTGTGGTACTGGGCTTTGAAGCCAGATCCTTCACCCTGAACTATTTCTTTAGCTTTTTTATTTAAATTATTTATTTTTAAATTTTGAGGCAGTCTTTCTAAGTCACTGTTGTTCAAGCTGGACTCAAAGTAGTGATTCTCTTGCTCTAATTTTTAGGGGAAAAACACACTCTCATTATTTATTCTGTATTGTTCTGCATTGGTTTACATCATAGACTGAAACAATCGTTTTCCACATAATATGGCAAATATTCTGATTTGGATGGAAAGCACTAATACACGTGATGAAAGTGATAAGAAGACAAATTCTAGTTTCTTCTTCTTCTTTGCTTTCTTATAAGCTATCCACATAATGGACTGAGAGGTCCTCTTTCAGAATCTGTATCGCACGGTATGCCATTGGCTTTTTCTTTGAGACTCAAATATCTGAATCTGAAGTTCAACTTCTTTTTTCCAGTTTTCTATTGGTGCATAAACAACCACTTCAATATGTCATAGTTTAAAACAACTTTTAGTTGCTAAAATATCCGCGGTGTATTCAGGGCTTTGCTGGGACAACTTATCTCCGCTCCATGCAGCGTAAGCTAGAGTGGCTCAAAGGCAAGAAGTGGAATCATCTGAAGGCTTATTCCTTCACATATCTGATGCTTAGGCTTAGACAAGACAGACAGCTAAGGGCTGGAACAGATGAAGAGCCTTCGTCTTCCTTATCTACCTCTATGTGGACTCTCCACAAGGTCTCTCTAGCATCATAACTTCAGTGCATGACTTCTCAAATGCCAGTTCAGGGTTTCTAAAAGACATGTGTCCCAAGAGAAAAAGAACCACAAGAATCCACATATGATCTAGCATTAGAAGTCACAGGTCAGTTCTACTTCATTTTACTCATAGAAAAAGACATGAAGTCCATTCTTTCATGGCCCAAATAGAAGAGGGGAAATAGACTCCATCCCTTGATGGCGATCTCACAAAGATTTTAGACTTTTTAGCAAAATACAATTTCCATATATTTATATCTGAATAAGTTTATCTCTTGGCCCCAATAAAATCATAGTCACATATAATCACATTATATTGGATATAGGAAGAAAAAGCTTACTGAATTATAAATAGACATTTTTCCAGAGAAAACTATGTAAACACTACAACGTAGTCTAGCCTAAAAAATATTACCTAGGACCCTAAAATAAATATCTTGAAAGTTGATTCATCTAAAGCAATCCCAGAGAGATTATGGGTATTAACATAGTTTGAAAAAAAGCACACAGAAAGGGCTGCATATCCTTTTAAGCCTCCAAATGGATTTATACTTTTTAGCAATTACAGAAGTAGCCAGAACGCTAAAAGCTCTCTTCAAATATAAAGTATAGGATCTAGAAAATGTATCATTTTTATGTCATTTATATTTCATTTTTAATTTAAACCTCAATCAGTCTTTCTGTCCTAATTCAATCCATCCATTTATCCCTCTCTACATTATACTCCTCATTTAAAATATAATCCTCTTTTGTAATAGATGGTTTTTCTAAGAGTAAAATAGATTCAATTATAAGACTGAAGGAGGAAAGGTTGAAGTTAAACACTTCAAGTAATTCTATATTAAGTACCTAAGAACAAGAAATCAAGGGTGCTGACATGGTAAAGAAGAGGAAAAAAATTTAAAGGAGAAGTATTTTCTTTAAAATTTACCTACCCTCTGGTGATTTCTGCCTTAAGTTGTTTATGAATTATGATCTATACTATTGAAACAACTTCCTCAAAAATGAACAAGTCATTGTATCATGTGCATTGTCTCACGGTAATCATTCCTAAAAAGGTGGCAAAGGGGCTCCCTTGAATTATCTTATTTAAATAAGTGACTCAAATGAAAGTTGGAGTTCTTCCCTTTTGTCTTCACTGTGCACATTGAGCGTGCACATACATTTCTTAGTCCTCATTGTCTTGCTTTCTCTATTCACATAATTAGAAACATTTGGACCTCTTTCTCCATAATGTCTGAAGTGGACTTAATGTGGTCAATGTGAGCCAGAACGCCCAGCTGGACTGAGTTCGTGTGATGCTGGGCGTAGAGGATCCACCTGAGGATTATTGCTGATGCAACATAAAGCCAAGTGAGAGGAGAAGGTAGCTGGCGGGCTCTTTCCCAGGAGAAGCTCTGCCGTGCTGGTTCTCCTGAACGTAATTCGGCTGTTCTCCTCGAGGAAGGAACTCGGGGCCTTGCTGTCGTCGAGGATGGCTGCTGTTGCCTCGGGGGAGCTCTGGTTGTCATCTCTGCTGCGAGCATTGTACCCTGGCTCCAGTAAAAATGTCTTCAGCCATCATGTGCAGACATGGATGTGCATGGGACAGTGCCGTGGGCTCCCAGCCCTCGACTGGATCTTTTGGGTCTCCAGTGCCTAGATGGACATTCGGCATTCTTTGTGAATTTGGCATGTGGGTGAATATTGTAACCTATAAATGTCCTCTTATTAAATCTGCTCTCTTACAAACCATTGACTCTAGAAAACCTAAGACAATGTTCATTTTAATCTTTAGAGAGCCCTATTGGTATCCAATAGAATATTGTATGGAATGCATATGGTGTCATAATACCTTAAAATCATATTTTATTAGAGGCGTATATCTGCTGGAATGTACAAAAGGGAGGAAAAAAGAGACATCAACAGGAGAAGTCACTTGTAGGTAACATAACACTTCCCTTTTCTAACTGGACCAATAAAACCAGATTGTATCCAGTGTATCAGAAGGATTATTTTCCCATTTCCTCCATCCCAGACACTTACTTCTCCCGATGGAGGAGGATGACAAATGCTGTGAAACTATATCCTCTCTTGGGCACAGTGGATGCATCAGAGGCTCTACATTTGGAGCTGTAGATACCAACCAGCGTTGCAGGCAGACATTGTTCCTCCACTCAAGTTCGTTAAGAGCCTCCTCAGAAGACTCATCCCATCCCATGTTCAGGTCCTGAGGGAATATTGCACTAGTAGCAGAATATGAGAAATGCTCTCTTGGCCTCAGAATTGTTGACAACTTAGTTCTAGTGGATATAAAATATTATTATATGGTATTTTAAATTTCCTAATGCACTTGAGCACATTATTCATTCCCGGACCACTTACTAGTCTCCTTGGCATCTATATTCTGGTTCAATCGATTTGTAACTTTACAAATACTATAGTGCCTTTACTGTTAAAAGTATTTATCAATGGGTTGTGTTGCTTTTCAAGAGTGTTACCAAGAATATATTAACCTTTTTTCCTGTTTATAAAGCTGTTGAGTTTCTTCACAAACTATATTAAGAGTTTTATGAACTTCATTTTAAATATAGAACAATTTGGGGAGAACAAAGATTCACTTGTCATCTTTTGTTTTTTTGAAACTAAAAAGTCTGTGAATTCCAGCCATCTCTTGATAGGCTTATTACTAGCTACCCTGTATCTGGGGAGATAGATATATATATAATATTGTAAGATGATATTTTTCAGCTATTTGTCGCATCTTACCTTGTATTTGTTGATCACATATCAAGACAGTCTGATACCTTTTCGTATTTCATTCTAAAAATCAGGTTCTTGATGTTTGGTGTGTTTTATGTGGGCAATCAGATACAACTGAAGTGGTAGCTTGCTTTCTTAACTTCCAAATTATAAGCCCTTGATTCTTCTTCATCCTAAACATTTATATTAGTGGCACTGCCTGGGCCCCACATAAAGTTTTGGGTTATAGGAGTAGTGGTGTGCATCCATATATTTCTCTCTTCTAAATGAAGGGAAGTACTTCCATTATTTTATCATTGAGAACAAGGTTGGCTGGTTGATTTGCACAGACATTCTTCGTTGCAGGAAAGAATTTGATGCTCCCTCTATAAAAGTATATTTAATAATTTTTTCAAATATTACACTGGGGCTCAGTTATGCAGTACTGACCACCAAGATATGGAAAAGTGTCAAGTGTAGGCATAGTGTCAATTGTTAGGCATAAATCATGACTTCTAATCACAAATCATCATCTGATGTCATTCACAGTGTTTATCTCTGCTTATAATGCAGAAAGGAAAAGATACCAGGATGCTAGATCCTCCAGTGTGTCCAAGCCTTATAGCCACACATCAGTGAGTAATCGGATGCAGGCTGCCCTATATTGGGCGTGATCTTGGGAAAAGATATTTCTCTTTCAGTTCAGGCAAACCCAACATGGGATGACTACTTAGGACTTTGTGCTCATTGTATTCACACCATCTAGGGCATTATGATCTTTATTTTTAAGGCAGTTCTAGAAGATCTCAGCATTTCCTTGTTTCAAGAAGAGCTGTCCAATCCACGATAAACCAGAATTTGAGTAAATACCAACAGCCGAAAAAAATCACTGTTATCTCCTGGGTGGTTTATAAAAAATCACAAATATCTTTAATTAAAAGTTGGAGAAATTGTCTATATGTCTGGGATTGTGCTTTCTTTAAGAATATTCAATTTCCCTAATGAACACTAGATATTTTAGTTATTTTATATCTTCTGAATTGATAATTTAATGATTGTTAAAATGTACAACTTACATATTATTTATATTTTCCTAAATTTTTTTTTTTTTTTTTTTTTTTTTTTTTTTTTTTTTTTTTTTTTTGGTGCTGGGGATTGAACTCAGGGCCTTGTGCTTGCGAGGCAAACACTCTAACCACTGAGCTAAATCCCCAGCCCCTTTCTTAAAATATTTGATGGGTATTGACGGTCTCATATTTCTCATTCTTTTGTTATTCCAATATTTAAATTTTTAAACATTTAATACACAGCTATTTTACTTTCATCATGTGATAATTCCAATATTTGAAATCCTTAGTGTGTTTTGAGTCAGTTATGTATTGTTTCTGCTGATTCTTTGTCACTGCAGCTGTTTCCTTGTGGCTTTGGTGATATTTGTTTTTGAGGTTACACACGGTTGACTGGAACAATAGCAATATCAAGGTACAAAATATGGACTCAGAGGCCCAAAGACAAACTAGGTCATTTTCTCTTCTTTTGAGGATGTTTCTCTACCGTGGAGTCTGAGACGCGACTCTACCAGCTTATGGAGGGCCAGCCTCCTAATTTCAACAGATCGTAGTCATGTGTTTCTAGTTTATTTTCAGTTTACTGTCCCTCCCTTTTCATTCTCCTCCCTGTTGGAAGCTCCCTTACACTTTTTCAAGTCAGAAATATATTCAAGAAAATTTGTTGCAAAATGTTACAGTGGATGATCATAAAAGGGAAGAAAATCCACGAATGCATAGAAAATTCATTAATGAACATCCTCCAATTTTTGTATTAGAAGCAAATAACAATAAAGAACAAAAATAAATATTCTAGTCTACATCACTTATGGCTTTTACAGTATCCTGATTTCTACTGGCATCATTAGCACTCTCTATATGTCATACACACCTCCCTTAAAACAGCAACTCACCCAATGGCATCAAGCTATTGCCATCCATGCATTTGACTTTCAAATAACAATCTCCATTAAAAGAAACCAAGGCTTTTGAAAAATGGATGATTCAAGATCTAGGGCATGGAAAATAAAAAGTGAACCTGGACTATCCTCTTGTATCTGGAAACAAAGAGATGCTTAAAGGATCACAGAGACATTTCCAAAGCAAGCAAGTTGAAGAGGCTCCCATTGGCTAAGTCTAAGATAGAGGTAAATACTGACAATAGTGGATCAGTAAAACAGGGACTCTAAGCCTATAATGATATAAATGAACGAAAAAATTTAAATTTGATGCTGAAGAAGACATGTACATAGTGTCAAATGCCTACTCTACAAAATACTTAATTAAAAAAGGGAAAACGTTTCTAATACTGGAAAGATTACATTTTGCTGGTCAGTATCACGAACAGTGAGTCAACTAACAAACTTCACTTCCTGCAACATAGCATCATTTGATAAGTTGAATTCAATTGTAGGGAAACACTAGACAAACCTAAAGTAACTCATAAAAATTAGGTTACAGCACACTTTTCAGGAATTCATGTATTGAATATACTTAAAAGTATGTATACATATATAACCTATATGTTGAAATTAAAAAGCCTTGAAAAGAAAAATATGATAAAAATATTGTGGATGAATCAGTGTTAATCAGCCTCTGTCTCCATGTATTGAAAAATCCGTAACATGTAAGTGTTTCAAAATGGCTCCAGGAGTACCTAGAGAGTGACCCGTGTGTCTCTTTGGCCAAAAGGTGGCAACAGTGATTATTTTACTATTATGTTGTAGTTCTCTACAGTGAAGTTTCCCCTTTATTTTGATCCTAATAGGTAGTAACAATTTTGTCATTTTTCCCCAAGAAGTTGCTGCTGTTGTTCATGCCTGCCGAAGGCAGTGTTCCAGAACTGGTGCTTCCATCATGTTGGCTGATCCCTGGTATTGAGAGAGCTTAATGTGTGAGACAAGAATATTAACTCTTACCATTGACAAAGCTCTGAATGTGCCAATATCATCCTTCAGAAGCAACCACTTCATTTCTTGAAGAGAATAAAAAAAATGCTGAGATGATGGATCTGCCTTTTGTTAATTCAATTTTAGGTTTTTGTTGTTGTTGTTGTTGCTCTGTAATTGTCATCATATTATGCAAGAATTTATTAAGTTCCCAAGGGACGGGAATCATACTCTAAGTAATATATTAACCACCCCTTGTAATTTCCTTCCTTGAGATCATTATGCATGCCTTTGTTTTCCATCTGATAGAGTTAGAGTGGCTGATAAGCCTGCCTCTTCTTATCCTTTAGATATACACAGACATGAGTAATCCCAGGAGTCACCAAAGCATTCTTCTGTCTACATATGAATGCTCTTCTAGTTCATACCCCAGTGCAAGCACACGTGAATTACAATATATAATTCCTCAGAATGGTATTCAGAACTTACTAGAGTACATCACAAGTTTATTACTCCATTCATAACACTGAAAACATTTGCAGCTTGAAATAAAACCTGTACTGGATTCCTAAGATGTTTCTATTACATAATAGTATACTCACTGTTATTTCCAACTGTCTTCTAAAACCTCATTTCTGCTTTTTAAAATTACAATGAAGGTATATACAGAAAGCACTATCCCATGTAATATTGTTAGATAGCTATGATGTGTACTTGTATATATATCTGCAGGTCATAAATTTGTAGTCATTAACAAATCATTTATTTTAAAATTATGAAAGATTAAATATTTTATTTTTTAATTAGAGAAACTTAATTTCCTTTTAAAATTCTTTCATTTGTTTTATAATTTAGCCTCTTTATTTTAATGCAAATAAACAAAATTTACATATAAAATAATTTTAAATTGGGACTTTGAAACACCCAAATTTTACTATCCTTTGACATCCTGAGCTAATGCAAGTTTGACAGATAAAGAATGTTTTTAACTGCTGCAATAAACCTTAAACAGCACGGTCATGGAAGAAGTTATATCTTTTAGGGAAGCAAGTTACTAGTAATTAAAAATGTACATTAGATGAATAATATAGTTCCCTTTAAGAGAGGATCTCCATTTACATCACTTACTTGGATGCTGATATATAATTTAAATTCCTCTGGGATTTTCAAATGAGGTAGAATAGATAGTACACACATACACTCTTGTTCTAAAAGCCAAATTCATAACACTTTATGAAGAGAAACCATTTCAAGCAGAAGATTAATTTTAAAGATGAGGAAAGAAACAATAATTTCAAGATCACTAATAGAGAATGTACAATAACAGCTACTCGACAAGATGATATTATAGTTAAAACAGTAATTATTTGTGTGATATATTTTCAAAAGAAAATTTCATTTTGTTAATTTTAGCTCTTAAAAATGTTATCTTACCCTTTGGTTTACATTTTTATGAGATGCTTCAATTTCCTTTTTAATGTAGGAGATAGATTTCAAATAATCTGCATGCATACATATTGGATTTTTAAAAATTAGTAATTTGAATTTAATGGAGAAAAATTCAAAGATAATCAAAATATATTAAAATAAAGAGAATTAATAAGTATTTTTAAATGAGGCTTTGAATTTGCTGCATTGTATGACACCAAACTCTGCTGTGTTCTTTAGGTTAGAGAGTAGGTGAACAGCCAATAAGGTCTTAACTACACTTGAGGTATTTCCTCTTTGCCCATTAAGGCATTTATATTCTTGGTCATTTCTTTCCCAAACTGGTTTTATGTTCCATTGAATTATATATTAATAATGCAGTTAGAAACTTCCCATGTATGGTCTTTTTTCTCTCCCTTTAAAGGTTAATATTTAAATCAAGTAGGTTTTGAATATTTAGGCATTTGTGTAAGAATTATTATTTGTTCCTCTTATCCTATACTAATTGAGTTAGCATGCTTCTGTTAAAAATCTAGGAATCTTTTCTAAGCACTCTTTACACATACAATAAAATTTGGAATGTCTACGGAATGTATTTTTGACTGTTAAAGCTCAGCCGGGAACACCAGTTAATTTGATTATGCCTGTGAAGAACTGCAAAGAATGAGATAAATACAGTGGATTCGTTAATATAATAAGCCTCTCAAGACAAAAGGTAAATGGTTTCAGCAATGCATAGTTTTTTCCCTGTCTTTTCTAACAAAATGCTTTTATAAGCAAACCACATCTCCTTCAAATGAGAATGTTTTAGTGGATGGGAAACCAAATTGGTGGAAAATGTCAGATCTAACTTTAAAATATCATGTTGAAAGCTTTTCTTTGAGATTTACTTGCCCTTGCAAATTCTTGCTCAATATACAATGGACACTACCTGTTAATAGATATCTTAATATCCTGTTTACCAAATGGCTTCCCCTTTTAATACACCTGATTCCTGAGTCAAAGATTTATAGGCGGGAATGGGTGCACAATACAGGTGAGCAATGCTGAGGAGGGGCAAGTTTTATATCACAAAGCTTCTCCCTGGGCATTTTTCTACCTGACTTTTACTGGAGCTAATAGGTTATGAGAGGAATCTGCTCTTAGTGTGTTATTATTATAAATCTTGGACAAGATGGCTTGTTCTCTGTACCTCTTAGTTTTTGCCAGAAGTGCTAGGAATGGGAAAATTTGCCTATCTTCAAAATATCTCCTGGAAATGATTCGCTGGCTTTATTAAAGTACCACAAGAAGATGTACATTAGTTCCCATGTACACAGTTTTCTTTTCTTCCCCATCTACTTTTTTATTTGATAAACACAGAACTTACCATTTTAACAATTTTAATTGTACAATTGAGAAGCAATAAATATATTCTTAATATTTTACTTCTATTACCACTATTTATAGAGCTTTTTCACCCCAAAGAGAAGTTTCATAGCCATTAAACTTTAACTCCCTATTCTCTTGTCCTCCAACCTCTGATAACTTCCTGGCAATCACCATTCTACTTCTGTTTTTTTAAAATTTACTACTCTAGATACTTCGTATAAACAGATTTATCCAATTTTCCCCTATTGGGGTAGAAGATGTGTGGCATATTTAAATTAGTATAGTGTTTTCAAAGTCTAGCCATGTTATGCTACATGTCAGAATTTCTTTCATTTTTAAGGCTGATATAAATATATATAGCATATATATGCAAATATATATTGCATATATATATCATATATATGCAATATATATTTGCATATATGCACAATTTTTTTTAGTTATTTTAGGTATATACCTACAAGTCCACTGGCTAGACCATATGATAATACTATGCTTAAATTTTTATGTGACTGCCATGCTTTTTTCTCAGTGGCTATATCAGTTTACATTTCCATCAGCAGTACACAAGAATTTCCACATCCTTAATACAATATTTTCACTTTTTATAATAGCCATCCTGAGGGGTGGAAAATGTTATGCACAGCTTTGACATTTTGGTTTATAGCACTGAAGTAGAGTTCTAATCCTAAGGTAGGCATTTCTTTTATTTTATTCTTCAAATTGCTTACTGAAACATCTACTATTTCTTCAATACCCACTTTATTAATATTTGGTAGCTCAATGTTACCTAATTTTGAGTTACATTTTTTCTTTCATTTTCCATTGAGGACAGTGAGGTAACTCATGATAATTACCGGACACATCATTTTAATAGCTATTATATGCTATCCCAGCATCCAGATAAGAGTCAGTTTAAGAACTATGAAAAACTCAGGTAAATAAGAAGCCTAGAAAAAATATGTAACTAGCACTGTGTATTTACACCTAATATTTTAATGTCAGAATTGCTACCAAAATAATTGGAATATAAACTTTATCTACGTTTGATACTATAACAATGAAAAGGGTTTTGTCCTCTTTGGTTAATCACAATAATCTCCATTTTACTTGTATTTGGCTACCAATCATTTGTATTGAGAATGTAGATAAAGTCAAAACCCTGGCCATAGAATCAGGCTAAAGAGGAAATTCAAAGATTAGCTGAATCCAGCTCACAGTACCCCATGGTGGCAGGAACTACATGGTGAAGGGGAACTTCATGGGAATTGTCAGATATTGCAGCTCTGTTTCTAAAGACTGTCTCAATGGCAATTACCGCCACTTGATGCTGCTCAGTGATTCCCCCAAAGGTGATAAAGGGAAATGGGAAGCAGGGAGGAGGCAGGGTTTTTGCTAACATACATCTGATAATAGATTATAACTTTAAAATAAATGCAATCAGTGGAGCATATTCTCCTGATTTCTTCCCCAAACCTGGGTTCTTTCTAGTAGTTAGAATGTTGGTAAATTTGGCCAAAAGCCTTTTTTGTTTAATGTATAAAAAGGTGATGTGTTTAAAAGCACATTGTAAATGTTAACAGTGTTGTATAAGTATAACATGGCATTGGTGTGTTTCAGAAGATATTATAATATAACATATTCTTTAAAAATAGAGTTTTTAAAAGTGTTGGAAATATATGTTATAAGAAGAACATATGATCATATTTTTGAGGAATCTACTATAGGATAAGCCCTCCGTTTTCAAAACAAGGGATGATATAATTGAAAAAAAAGGCATAGAACATGAATTAATACAACTTTAGAAATATGTTTATACAAATATACATCAACCGTAGCCACGTATTCAAAAGGTAATAATTTTGTTAAGTGTTGTTTTATCTAATATAACTATTACTCCCCTATTTATTTATAGGATAATAGCTGAACTGTTGAAAGTGAAACAAAACTCAGATTAAATAGATCTTTCCCAAATCTACCCTTAATTTTCCAGGTAATTTAAACAAAAGTGAGTTCAGAAATCATGTTTCTACAAAATGCTGTTCTCAATAGGATACTGGTGATTGTTTCACAAACAGTTTTTCCCTGAGGGATAGGAAAAGGAAGCAATCGATTTTCTATTGACTTTGCTACTTGATAACAATTGGAAAACAGGTGGGGAGCTAATGAAGTTGCAGATTCTTTAAATTTGTCATTCCAAGCATTCACTGAGGGTACTGAATAGCTCAGATGAGCAAATCTCACATTTACAATAATGGCTAATCTTTTGAAAAATATGTAAACATTTGGTTAGTTGTGGACAACCAATTGACTTTTATTTATAGCATCTGAATTATAAGAATATTATTTATGAATTTAATCTGTTTTGTATATTTCATTCTTAGCATATGTGAAGGATCTATAATTGAGTTCGATAAACTATCTAGAAAAGTAAATACATAATATTACCAGGAGAATGAACAATAGAACAGTGCAATGAATTAAGAGGAAAGAATCAAACATATATATATGTAAAAGTTCAGTGATTAATAAAGATGTCAATTTAAGCCACAAGAAAGATGTTTGCTTCAAAGGGGAGACAGTTTGATACTTGTGAAGAAAATAAAAATTAAATTAATGTGTTTCTGCAACATATCATTCATAAAAATAAAATTCAAAAATTAAAGATTTAAAAAGTACAAATATTTTTTAAAAGGACAATTTTTAAGATCTTGAACCAAGAATGACTTCCTTAAACAAGAAAGAAAAAAAAGTTTAAATAAAATAAGTAACATACTTTGATCATACTAAATTTGTCTGTTTATTTGACAAATCATAGCACTGAATTTCTAAATCAAATGTGAGATTATAGGGTAAGGTTTTCAAAATGTATAATAGACATAGATTTGGTGGAAATAAAATGCCAATTTTTACTGGAAATCATAAAAATTAAGCCAATTAAAAAAATAAACAAATCACAATCAGCTATTCAAAGAAAGTAACTCTAGAATGTATAGTAACCAATGGCCAATTTAAACAAACACTAGCAATGAGGGAAATTAAAATTTAAAGAAAGGTGGCATTCGTACACAATGAGTACTACACTGCCATAAAAAAAGGATAAACTAGAGTCATTTGTATGTAAATGGATGTTCCTTGAGAATATACTATTAAGTGAAATAAATCAGACACTTATGAGCACACATCAAATTGTTTCTCTGAGATGAGAAACCATAACTGTAAATAAGGACAAAGTAGTGTAACGGATATTATATAAAAGGAAGATAATATACAAAGGAGAGGAGTACCAGAAAGAGGGAAGGGGGAAAAGCAGGAAGGAAAAAAACGGAAAGGAAGGGGAAAGGGAAATCATGGAGAAATATGAATAAACCTGCTGTAAGTAGGGATGGAGGGAACAGATGGGAGGGGTGGGGAAGAGGGGGAGAACCAAGAGGCACCATGTACTGGTACAAAACGAACATGATGAATGGGATCATTATATGTACAATGTACCAATACATGTTCTTGGTTAAAAAAAAAAAAAGGCAGCAAAGTCATGCCACCACTTATCCAGTAGTAGTAACAAGTTACAAAATCTGATAATACCATTGTTGATGCCCTTGCACAGGTTCGGGCTCTCTCCCACACTGCTGTTGAGAGTGTAACTAGCACTTTGGTAAATTTATTAAACACAGAAACACATATACCTCATCATCTTTAAATTTAGTTTTTATTATCTGTTAGGATAATATCTTAGTCATTTTTCTCATCATTGGGACACAATATACCCACAATTTGAGGGAGGAGAGGATCATTTTGGTTCACGTTTTAGAAGTTTCAATGCTCAGCAGTTTTAAGTGCAGAAACAGCACGGTGGGACAGTCTGGGTAGAAGAAAGTTGCTCACCTGGTGGTGGTCAGGAAACAAAGAGAAGGGAGAAACTGGGGACGGACATATACCCTTCCAGGTCACAGCCCTCCCAGGGCCCCACTGTTCCATCCAGGCCCCACTTTTCAACAACACACTCAGCTGCTGAACTCACCAGTAGATGAGTCCACTGACGAGTACAGCACCCCCAAGATCCCATCACTTTCCACAAGCTCTGCCTGTGAATGCATGAGGACACTCGGGGACATTCTTGTCCTAAACTATAACAGGTAGTAAGAACAAACTGAAACACATATATTTGGGAGTTTCAGTTGAGCTTTTTAATGACTTTCCATCAGTAGCAGGAAAACTAAAAACTTTTGTACGTTTATACCATGGAATTATTATGTTGCAGTTAAAAAAATGAGGACTATAGCTCTTCCCCTCTTCTTCTCTCTCTATATACATATATTTGTTCTATATAATATATACATAACATATAGAACAAATATATATATGCATATCATGTCATATAAGATATATGTGTGACCCCTCTTAACACAAGGATACATTCTAAGAAGTCCCAGCACTAAAAGAAACACCATTAAGTGAAGTCATCTTAACACGTAAAACAGTGGGGACAGGTGAAGCAGAACAGAGAATAAGAAAATTTATCAATTTTCCTTGTTTTATTACACATATACATTTTTAGTGCTACTAACGATTTTAATTCACAAAACGTTCATAAAAATCTAAAACGTAAAAAGCATGTTTTTGATAAAGAAGTTTCTTCGTTGGAATTTTTTTTTTTGTTTTTGTAATGAAGCCATCTAACATGGCCTTTTCTAGTTTCATTCAGCAAGCAATTGTCAAACGCAACACATCACATCAGTGACACTTCCTCTGACCTTCAAACTCCTTTCAAAGTTTGTGTCATTTTGTACAAACCGATCTGTAATTTCTGTTACAGTTGCTTAACTTTTTTTAGAAAAGCCGCTGAAAGTTCTTTTTGCTCCTCATTTTTGGAAGCACTTACTTCATCATCATCTTTGTACATTTTTCTACTAATTCTTTTAGATCGTCGTTGGAAAGACTTTCACCAGTAACTGTGTAATACCAGAACAGTGTTAAGCAGAGCAGCGTTAAGCAGGGTCTTACTGTATGTATGTGTGTGTGTGTGTGTGTGTATAGTGTGCGTGTGTATACATCGTGTGTGTGTGAATATATACATATACACATTGTTGAGGTTTTTTTTTTTTTTTTTTTGGTGGTGCCGGGGATCGAACTCAGGCCCTTGTGCTTACAAGGCAAGCACTCTAATCACTGAGCTAAATCCCCAGCCCCCACATTGTTGAGTTTTAAAAACGCATTTTTAATGAATCATGCTCATAAAAATGATAAAGAAAAGCACAAAAAATGCTGGTATCACTTTAATGCCATGATTTAATTTCATGAAAGAAGAGCAATTTTTTTCATGAGAAAATTGATGCTTTATTCTATATATAAGAATATGCAAAATAATAGAATATGAAATAATCCAACAAATTCACAATCCTTATTTAATTCTAATGGGACAGATGGATGATAAACAAGATAAATAGAAAAACATACAGTGTATTAGACATTAATAGATATCAAGAAAAGTAATAATGCAGGGGAAGTTAATTAGGAATTTGAGGGACAGAACAAAAATTTTAAATTGAGTTGCTTCCAGAAAAGAAATCACTGAAAAGATATTTATACAAAAATTTCTAGAAAATGAGGTCACGAGCCATAAAGGTATTTGCAATAGCATTTTAAGCAGAGGGTCGAAGGCCCTGAAATGAGAATATGCTGAACATGTTCAAGAATGAACCGAATTATTCTGGCTAGGAGCAGAAAGAGTGTGAAGTGTATAAGGTTAAGAAGTAATATACTGAGGAGCAGCGCTGGCTTACATTACATAATTACTTCATTGTTAACAGAATCATTTAGACTGCTCTCTGAAGAAGAGACTAAATGGGAGAAAGATAAAAACTGGACTGGCAGTTACACAACTATAGATAGCCTGCCATGGTATGATGGTAGCTCATCAGAAAAGTGGAGAAGAAAAAAACAACGATAATTTGAATTCTGAATCTACAGAATTTGCTAACAGAGGTGATACCAAACATAAAGTTAAAGAGTCAAGAATGGAACCAAGATTTTTTACTTGACAAACTGAAAATATAGCATGTCCATTAATTGCATTAATTAATTTTTTAATAAAATTAAATGAAAAAGACCAGAAAAGAGACAGATTTACACGGGAGATACAAAGTGGTTAATGTAGTACACGTCAAGTTTCAAATGGACCAGATTAAATGTCACTCATAAATGTTAAGAAGTTGAGGTTAAAGGTATACACTCAGGAGTCATCAAAATGACTCCTTGATGACATCTAGGTTTCTGTGATAAAGAAGTGAATACACACGTACAGAAAAGAGGTCCAAGGACTAGGTTTAAGGGTGATCAAAAGAGTAGCGGCCAGGCAGATGACCTAGGCAAAGAGGAGCTGGATGGCCATCAAGAAGAAAACCAAATGCACGCACACACACATATACAGACACACGTGTGTGTGTGTGTGTGTGTGTGTGTGTGTGTGTGTGTGTGTGTGTGTGAAGGCCTGGAAACTAAATGAAAAAGATTATGCCAGGAATGAAAGGTGATGATAACATAAACAATCTGAGTGCTCAGAACTGGTCATTGGATTTAATAATGGAAGTTTTGGTAAACTTGATACAAGAAATTTTGGTATTTTAAAGAATAGGGGTGGTGTGGAAGTTTCCCAGAAAAAAAATCAAAAGCAGAAAAGTTGGAGAGAAGGATTAAGGCCCTAAGTACAGAACTTCATTAGAGAAAAAGTGTAGCTGTCTTTTTATAACATATTTTTATGTTGAATAGGCACTTTCTAAATAGCTTTTTAAAATATTATCTGAGGTAAAGTCCTTCTAATTCTTTGCTATATTTAAGCAATACTTGGGATAAAATTCTGAATGCAAAGTACTCAAAGATCAATTTGAACCCTGCCCCAGAGAACATGGTCACAGCAGTTACAAATCCAAATTAGATAAGCCAAATGAGGTTAGGGTGGTGACTTGGCTGATCACTCACTTGGGCTCATTTCTTTTCAACTTTAGCCTGCCTATCTGGCAGAATAACCTCTGGGTTTAGGATAATTTATTCTTTGGTACAAGTTCTAGTTCTGCACAGGAATTCTAGTGTAATGAGATTAGTTTCTACATAAAAAATTAATCTCTTTTGTTTAATAGTCATAAAATCAAGCATACTTATTCAGGCTGGTATGTAGTGACCATGATTCAGTACCAATTTCTAGATTGTTTTCATTGAATTGGCTCCCATTTTTACTTTTGTTACAAAACAATGTGCCTGAGTTTTGGCCATTGGTCCTTTACTTCTGTAGCCTAATATCTCTATGTTCTGCTACTCCAACTCTTAGAGCTTTGACATAATGACCCTACACCAGTGACGGGGAATCTGTTAGAGACCAGCGCCCAAACTGCAAACTACAGAAAGAATAGGTAAAGTTGATACAAGAAAAAACAGAACTTACAGACGAGAAAATCACTCTCCCTAAATTGAATGTGGAAAAAATAACTCCAAAAATTGTATTTCCTACATACATACAAATCTGAATTGAACTGAGTAGTGACTTATAGTTCTCCTTTTCACTCATCTTTTTCTGCCTCTTTTCAAATGCCCCTACCTGATTCCTCTTATCTAGGATTTCTGCAGAACTAATCAAGACACTCTGTAAAACAAATCCCATTGCTCTGTACATAGAAAGAAGAGTTATACATACAATGCCTACGTGCATACATACCTAGACATTTTCTTCATCAGTCTTTCTTCTTACTCTTGAAAGGCCAACATTTATCAGTAATAACAGCCACCACTCTTGATTAGCCTAGGTTTACAGCTGACCCTGAAGATAGTCCATTCACAATATGTGAATAGTTGCCCACCATATTCAGAATAGCACTTTGACTTCTTTACTATCACTATATTGGTCTAATTCTTTCTCTCTTGTGCATCCATCATAAGAAAAGCACACTCTGGTCTACGGAGTTATTGCTACTTCAGACAGGATCTCAGAAACCTACTCTGAAGCCTGAAATAGAGCTGCCACAGCCAACTCACAAACCCAGGAGAAGTAAATACATGTTGGAGGGAACCGAAGTTTTAAGCAAAGGTTGACTGATAAATTGCAGTTTTGAGAATGGATCTGAAAGTCACATTGTAGGACTGAGTCACCAAGAGAAAGTTCCCAGAAATGAGCACCTAACATTTTCACTATACCCTGACAACCTGAATTTAGTTACGTACCCTCAGTCAGCTGTAGGGACATGTTTTTTTTAATACTAGGAGATGATTTGCCCTGGTAGTTTTATGAAACTGTGAAAAAAGGAATGATTCCATTCAAAAACATCAACCCAATAAATGTTTACTCTAAAAATCAGGTAAGAGGAAAACATTATTCTTTAAAGAGGCAAAGCATTTGAATTGAAATAAGAATCACAGTCAACAAATTCTAAGTCGTGAAATAAACATAAATAACAAGAAATTGATAATTTTAATCACAACCTACATACACATAAATGTATCTTTCTAAAGAATTAGAGACTAGGAATGTTGTTCTGTATGAATATAGATCACTTTTTAAAAGATTAAAATGACACCTGTGAATCAAATTTTAAATTAAAATATTACCTGTGGAATGTAATTTTTGGGGGAAAAAAACAACTTTCTTTAGTGCCATTTGACAATATACATCATGAGTTTTAAAACCGTTCAGAGCCTCAACTTGGTAGCTAGATTTCTAACGATCTGTCTCAGGGGCATGACCATATCCAAGAATGTTCAAAATATAGCAAACTGCAACACTGAAAACCTTGAAATACCACTAATATCAGACAAGAGGAGGCTGGTGAAATAAATTCTTCTTCATTCATGTAATTGAACAGTAGCAGAAGGAAGTAAAAGCAAGTAATAATAAACAAATATTTTAAACTATAACTCCAGCATTTGAATCAATAATTTACCACATGTTTTCTGTGTGTCTAGGATCAAGTTATTTATTCTATCGAAGGTCTAGTTGTATTTTTAAAATAAAGATAATGTTATACATCTCAAATTGTTCTTACGCAGATCATGACACAAGCCCATACATTATTTTAATTAGACTCTTACATTCAGTATATTGTGGCCATTATTGTGACTCTTACCCTGTTAGGACTATAATTTCTGGCATGCAGTGGTGTGTTATAGATCAGGGCACATGGTGTGATACCAATTTTATGATATAATATATAGCATATTCTTAGAAAAAAGATAAAACAGAAATTAATTGGCTACTATTTTTGTACTTTCTTCTCGAGTATTTTGCTAGTTTCCTCAAGTGACTATTTTTTTTTTCATTGTCTTAAAAATTTATATCTTATTACTCTAAGCAAACATTAGCCAGGCAGGGACCTGGGCAATCAATTCATTATTTTATTTAAACTTATACTTCGACATTAAATGAATCAAAATAACATATGTTTAAGAATCTTCAGAAAAACAAAATGGAAATCTTTTGAATTACTAATGCTCCAAGAAGGAAGGACTCTGTGTCTTTCAAGATTATGTATCTACAAAACTGCAATTCTATAAAGCAAAAACTAATATTCCAAGGGAACTCAAGAAAGACAAGGAAAATTTTTCAGAAAGAAAACTATAATCAGAAAAGCTTGGAGGAAAATGTACCTTGGTACACCATGATGCCAACCTTATTTGGAGAGAGCTAGCTGATCATTGTGCTTAATCTACTGAAACTAAGCAAGGTGAAAACTGCGGCAATCATGATGAGGTTTTCCTGAGATGTGAGGCAAACTCTGCTTAATATTCAGGGCAACAAATCAGCTCATATAGCTGCCAGCTCATGAAGTCAGTGGAAAACTAACTCATATATTCTCTCTCTCTCTCTCTCTCTTTCTTTCTCTCATTCATATACATATATTTACACTTACATGCACATATGTACCCAAATTCTTAGATTTGTGGGTCTAAATCAGACTTATAATAACTTTTCAAATATGAACATTACATCTTTTCCTTTTTTATCCTTCTCATGATTGGAACAAGCTTTCTCTCCTCATTGTGGAAGACACTTAAATAATTGGTGCTTCTGCTATGGAACTTAAGGTTCTAGGGTAAGGATTAGAACAATTAACCACCTTTTTCCTTAGGAAACTCCCAATTGATGAAATTGGAGATAGATTTAATGGATTATTTCTCTAGAAATAGGAAATGTAAAATTGCTTTCTAATATATATTCACTTTTGTTTTCTATAATATCATTTTCATCTTTTTTCTCTTTTCCTAATTGGCAAAATTATTTCTTCTTTACTTTCTTTTATGTCATATTCTGTGAGTCACATAAAATCACCAGGCTACAACTGTGAGGTAAAATATTTTTTTTCTGTAAGGCAGATTTTAATTATGATTCTATTAGAGAGATATCAGTAACATGTTGAAATTTACATTTGCTATTCTTCTCTAAAATAATAGGGCCTTTCATGACCTATTTTTCCTTAAATCTGTTATTTTCCTTGAAAGATGTGTTAAAAATATTCAAATGCTACTGATAACCTCCACTGAAATAATTATACTACGTTGTTGAATATTACTATAAATATTTAACCCACAGCAGATGAGTTGCTATGATTGTGACTAAATTTCATTATTTAAAATTCATAACTTTCACTTACCAGGCACAGATAAATAAGCAGTGCCATATGAATTCTGCAAGATAGCCTTATCAAGTATTGCATCCAATCCATTCCTGCTCTTCTTAAATTACTTCAATTTAATACTATTGGACATCTGAAATACTAGATTTGAACTAAAGCTAAAATGTCACAGTTCATTTGCATGCCACATTATTTAAATCAGTATCCTTAATATCGAAAGTAATGTCATTTTTAAATATTCCCATACTATTCAGTGAATAGACTTTTAATCATAAACGAAGTAGAATTTTGATAAGTTGATTGATATAGAGTCAAGAACTTTATAAGCACACCCTACTTCATTTAATTCAGCTTACAATGCTGTAACTAGGTACCATCTTCCTCTCCAATACAAAGACAAGAAAACTAAGACTCTATGTTTAACTAAATTGCCCAACATCACCCAGGTGATGCTTGAAGGGTTATATCGAACGCTCCCTCCCATATATCTATGTCTAAGTTTGTACATACACTTTATACGATATATAAGATTGAAGTCATAGGGATATAAGCAAGAGAGAGCTAGGTATAGGGTGACCAGATGTTTTGAATTGTCCAGGACTGAGGAGTTTCCTGGTATGTGTAACTCAGCCATAAAACCAAATCTTGAACAAACTGGAATAAATGCACACTAGTCAAAACAATACTTGGCCAATATAATAATTTGGGAAGCAAATCTCAAAACTTTAAAGCAACATTTTTGTGGGTCAGTGATTTGGATCAAGCTCATCTGAATAGTTCTGCTGGTCTTGGCAGCATGGAACTGATGTTAGGGGTCCTTATGTATCCAGTGCTGGACGCTGGCTGTGGGTTGGTGCTGGCTGTGGCCTGGGGTGATGGGAGTAACAGAGAACGTACATTCAGTAAAGTAAAGTGGGCTAATTCATCTGGCAGCTGTCACATATTTCTGAAAAGCAATGGCAGTGTACTTGCAACACTCTCACATTCCTTAGTCAATTCACTCCACTCTCTTAAAAATACCTTCACTACTTTTTACCAATGCTTATTCTCTCAGGTGATGACTTTGTTACTAATTTATTTGAGAAAAAAATGGAAGCAATAAGAAAACCTTCTAATTCTACCAAACTAAAGTGCTCACTATAATAGCCCTTAATATGAGAATTGATAGCTTACCTATGAATGTAATGCCAACCATTACTTTTCTTGTATTACATACATGCAGTCATATGCAAAATATTTGTGCTAGCCATGGATTGGATAATTCAGCACCATGATGACTGTAATTCATCTCAAAATTATCTATAGATGCAACATAATAGTCATCAAAATCTTAGCAGGTTTTTTTTTTTAATAGAAACTGACACGGTGATCCTAAAATGTATATGGAAATACAAAGTGTCAAGCCAAGAAACACAATCTTTAAAAGAACAAAATTGGAAGACTTACACTTCTCATTTTAAACTCTTTTATACAGCCACTGTAAGTAAGGCTAGGTGGAGATGGTGCAAAGACAGGCATAAGGATCCATGAAACAGAATTAACAATCTAGGACTAAGTCTTTATATCTATATTGATCACCAACTGATGAACTATAATTTGGTCAATTGATTATTGACAAAAGTGCCATAGAAGCTCAACTAGTGAAGGATAGCCTTTTTGACAAGTGATCATAAGACAACTGACCAGCAGAAGATGAATTTAGATTCCTACTTACAGTACCACAAAAATTCATTTAAAATGTGCAAATTTCCAAAAAGTATATGAAAAAAATTTCAACATCATTTTCAAAAGGGAAATATGCAAATCAAAACCACAATGAGTTATCATTTCACCCCATGATAGAATGGCCATAATATAAAGAACAAAAAATGCTAGTGAAAATGTAAAAAAAGGAGAATTCATGTATTTTTGTTAGTATGTAAATTAGTAAAGCTATTATGGAAAAAATTACGGAGTTTCCTCAAAAAAAAATAGATCTACGATTTCTTAGTATCCTACTCCTTAGTATATATATCTAAAGGAAATGAAATAAGAGTATCAAATAAATACTTGCATTTCCATATTTATTGCGGCACTATTCACAATAGCTAAGATGTAGAACCAACAAAAGTGCCCATCAGTAAATGACTGGATAAGGAAAGTAGTATATTTACACAGCAGAATATTATTCAACCACAAAAACAACAAAATTCTTGTATTTGTGCCAACATGTTTGGAACTAGAAGGCATCATGTAAATGAAATAAGTAACGCACAGAAAGAAAGACAAATACTACATGTCATTTGTTAAAGCTAAAAAAAAATCAACCTCATAGAATTAGAGAATAGAATAGTGGTTGCTAGAACTGGTATAAGTAGGGGAAGGGAGGATAGAAAGTGGTTATATAACAGGCACTGAAATACATTTAGATAGAAAAATTCGTCCTAGTGTTCATTAATCCAAGAAGGTAACTCTAGTCTACAGTTTAGGATGTATTTTAAAATACCTACAAGAGTCTGAGGTTTTCCCCACACATAGAAATGTTAAATGTTTGAGGGGATGGAAAAACTAATTTTACAGACTTGATCATTATGTATCGTATACACATACTGATTTATGGTACTCTATTCAATAGATGTGTGCAAGTAATATGCTCCATTCAAAACGAAAAATAAAATAAAATAGAGAAGAATCATCAATCTGTGCAATGATTTGGAGTTGCCCATTGGTTAAACCTCCATCCACAGTGTGTTGACCTTCATGAGTTTGTGTATTGATGTCAGAGTTTTTCAAGCTCAGCATTATTAACATTTGGCCTGGGTAATTCTTGTGGGGTCAGTATCCTTAGCCTGTTTCCTAGATGACAATAGTACTCCTCCTCAAGTTATGGTAACCAAAAATGGCTATAAACATTGCTAATTGTACCTTAGAGGGTGTTGGGCGATTACATTAAGAAACGCTCTTCAGAGGTAAAGAATATTCTTGTTATAAAGGCCAGAAAGAGAAGAAACCACTCATAGAATATTCAGAAACTCTCAGAGCACACTCAGATTGGTTTCCTCTGTTATCCATGTCAGCAGAGAATCTTCCTGCTCCTGCTTATTGAAAGTTGGAAATATAAATATTGAAAAGACTTTAAGAAGCATTTCCATAAAAATCATCAAATGAATATACAGTATGTGTACACTGTGTGCCCCATGTGGACTGCTCTGCAGACTCTTAAAAATTTCTATTTTATCAAATTTAAAAAGGAAAAGAAAATATCTGACACATGCTACATGGATGAACTTTGAGGATATTAATGCTAAGTGAAATAAGCCAGTCACAAAAAGACATACTGTATAATTCCAAGTGTAGCTTAGTCAAAATCACAGAGACTGAAAATAGACTGCTGGTCCCAGGGGATATGGTGATGAGAGAATGAGGAGTTTTGATCAATACTTTTAGAGCTTCAGTTTTATAAAACAAAGCAGTTGTGATTGGTTACATGACAATGTAAAGGAAACTAACACCGGTGACCTGTACAATTACGGATGATTCAGATGGCAAATTTTATGATATGTGTTTTTATCACAATAAAAATAAAAATGCAATAATAGGAAAATGGATTATAGATCTACATATAAATGCAATCTATAGAACTTCTAAAGGAGAACATAGGAATAATATCTTTCTGAAACTGAGACAGGACACAAGTTCTTAGATGAACACCAAAAGTACAAAATACACAAAATCAAAAAAAAAGTAATGAATTGGACTTATCTTTTGTGCTTCAAACTCCATTACTAAGAAAATTCAAAATTTTGGCAAGGAAGTAGAAAAACGAGACCCTTGCTACACTGCTGTTGAGAATGTAAAAAAAAAATAAATAAATAAATGGTGCAGTCACTTTGGAGAACAGCTCGATACTAGTTTGTGGAACTTTGTTATAGAAGCCTAATATCCTAAGACATATCCTTCAACAAAAAAATTGATTGCACATGTTTAATCAAATCTCTCCTCCTTAGATGTAAGAATATTGCACGCTGGCACTGTGAAATTCAGGTGATGATTTCAACTTGCAAACTTGATTGCTGCTTTTTTTTGGAAATTAGTCTTTGACTCTTTTTCCATGTTTCTGAATACATGGGAATTAATGCAAATATGACCAACACCGTGGTCAGAGATCACATGACACGTTGGCAGGAATATCCACGGAATGTTTCCCTGGAACCATCATTGCTTGTTCTATTTCTTTCTTATTTGTTCCCAATTCATGTTCTTACTTATCATATCTTCAGACTGAACTGGAAATGCGCTGTGCTTTCTCTAAGTAAGATCAACAATAATAAAGGTTGATTTCCGCCACAGAGAGGAACCTGTTTCTTAAAATAGTGCAGATACAATGGAGTATAACACATACTTAAAGTTCATACAGACCCGTGTTTAAATTTCAGCTCTTTTATTGGTTTGCTGTACCTCTTTGAAAACATACCTTGATCTTGTTGAATCTCATTTCACTATATGAAACCTGCGGATAATTTTGCTTAATGTGTAGAGAGCTATTATTGGTCTTAAACTATAAATACATAAAATTATATATATATTCCTTAATATATTTATACATATATATACATGTACATATATATATACACACATACATATGTGTATTGTACAGTACATTGCATAGAGTGGACAAATGAATACAGTATACAGAAATACTTTTGTTACCTTTCTTAGTCACTTTCCTCCTCACTGGGACAAAACACCAGACACCCACAATTTAAAGAAGGAAGGGCTTATTTTGGCTCACATTATAGAAATTTCATTCCTTGCATGGTCAGCTGACTCCAGGCAGAAAAAGAATCACGAGGCAGCCAGGTTGTAGAGATAGAAAAGGGAGAAGCCCAAAAGAGAGCTCTGTATGCCCTCCGGAACATGCCCACAGTGCCCCGCCCCTACTGACCCGACTCCGCCTCTTGACAGCAAGTCGGTAATAAGTCCCCGTGATCCATCACCCTCAAAAGTTCACCTATGAGCACGTGAGGCTTTGGAGGAACAACTAGATGTAAACCATAACATTATCTATTATCCTTCCACTGACCGATTTCTCCTAATGCCATAGTCAATATGTCAGCTTTGAACTTTAGCGCATCACCCTGGGGAGCTTGTTCGGTGGTTGTTCATTCCAGTGGGAAACGTTTATCTATTTCTATTTGTCTATCTGTTTACCTATCTCTGCCTACCTATTACTTGATTGTTTTGGGTAAAAATAACTTGAAAAGTATGTTTAAAATATGAATATTCCCACTGAGTGCCTCAGTGTACACAAAGAATCCTTGGCTGAGGTGTCACTGTCTAGTAGTGAGATAGATTTCAAACAATAAAACAGATTTCCACATGTAGTTGGGGAATCAGTCTTTTCAGTTAAGGGATATGCTTTGTATAACATGGAGAGATAATTTTGGTTGGCTAAGTCCTACAGGGGAACTATACAGTAATTTTAATGGATTTTTTATAATCTAAATATGCAAAATTCTACTTTCATAGATACTTAAATTTTGAACTTTCTCATGGGGATCAAGGGGTTTTTATGTTAAACTATATCAGGCTATATGTCATAAACCAAATCATTGTGGGTTTAGAATCTACTTTAACAATTATTTATTCCAAACTAAGGGAACTTTAGGGAATGTGTATATACATGTTGTGGAAGTAAGCTGACAAATTGGTCTGCTGCATCAGTAGGCTCTCTTTTCAAAGTAGCGATTTATTCACATGCTTTCTCCCTAAGTCTCTCTCTCCTAAGGTCCACTATTCTGGGATTTTCAGAAAAACATTGTTTGCTAACCAGTAACAAAGTTAGGCTGCCATAGTCTAGAAGCCCACCCAGAGGCAAGGACTCATGTGAAAGTGATTTGCTAGACGGGGCTCCTAGAAAAAACAAAACAAAACAAAAACAAAACAAAAATTTTAGAGGAGGGAGTATGGGGAAGCACTTAGGCAAGGCTACAATTTCAAGCAAGGCCCATGGAAGATATCTTTGGCTAAATCCTGAAGAAGAGCTTTGAGTAGTGTTGATCTCCTTTGAGAGCTGACTACTCCGTCATGGCACAGGGGAGCTGGACTATTTATACTTCCCCCACTGGTCAACTATTACTTAAACATCTCCTGTTAAGGACAGAGGAAGAGAACATTAAACTCCCAGGCATTTCTGGCTTTCCATGCACACAAGGGAAGGCAGGTTCTGGAAACTTTACAACAATCTGCAAAACAAACAGACAAAGTACTACTGGTTGGGAGCAAAAGCACATAAGATCAAATTGTGATGTACACAAAAATCATGAAGTGCACAAAAATTATAAAATAATTTCAGGGGGAATGCTCAAAGAACCATAAAACTTTGCTGCTACATTACAATTCTTGACTGAAACAAGTGAGAATTTTTTGAGGGAGTGCGCCCAGTTAATCAAGAGTTAGCTTAGAATTGGTCTGTTGTATTTATGGGACTGCTGGGTCCTTCATCTTTGATTGATCTAAGTGTGAGCATGAGACAGCTATCTGATGAAGGGGAAACCTGCTCTGGGAAAACTTTCTCCCTGAGAAGGTATAATCAGTCTCCCTCATTTTCTGTTTTTGATGCTGCCACTTGAGTCTAAGGTGCTTGGAGTTACTAAAGCCATCAAAGTACCATTGGTGAAGGGTTAAAGAAGTATGAGTACCCGGAGGTACTGTGTGACCAACCCAGAAACTGCCAATTTTAGGGATTCCGGTCAGAGGAACAGTGAATGTGATTTTGACTTCAGCCAGAAGTCTTCAATCTAGACTATGTGAACTGTTGGCTCTGGCAAGGATGTCCCTACAGTAGAAAAGCATGAATTGGACAAAGATTGTGATCTTTAGGTTTTCAGCTTTCCTAGTCTTTAATAAGATGAATTTGCTTCACACTGGCATGCAGGTGACACTGGTGCTTCTTCTTCCTCTCCACTCCTTTCACATTCCCCTTCAGCCCTTACACAACAAAGAATACCTCCACTTCACTTTCTTCCCAAACACTGCTCCAGGTGGTAAAACTCTCCAGGATACCAAAAGGACAATTTTCTATAACTACCTTGGTTTGGGGAACATGAATGACTCTAATTACTAGGAAACAAATAATTTGTGAAGAAAGTGGTTTCCACTTCATTGCTTTTGAAGAAATTGAAGGTGAATCTAATCAAGTTGTCAGCTAATGCATCATTAAAATAATACCTGATAGTGGATCACTAGGTTACTTTTGCATACAACTTTGAGGGAGTTCAAAGAATTGAATGTCTAAAACAAAACTTTTATTTCTCTACTTTTTTGTGAGCAAGGCTGTCAACACTACTGTAAGATTTTCAGATAAGGGGAAAAAAGCTTTATGTTCAACTGTGGATCATTCTAGCAATAAGTAATATCCATTCAGAGTTACACAGACACACACACACACACACACGTAAACGAAAAGAATCTCCATCTCATTAAGAGTTAAAATTTCCATAAACTTTTTCAAATCTAACAATTATTTCTCAAAACTCTACCATATGTTTATATTCATTGTCTGTATTCTTTTCTAGTACCATATGTTTGTGATACATAATAAATACAGTCATTGTGGGGAATTGGTACACACACATCCTTTTTACTTCCTCTTCTTTCCCATCCATGATGCTAAATCCATTCCAGTAATTAACACCTATAGCCTTCACAACAGATTTAAAAACAAATTTTCAACATGTGCGCATATTAGTAATTGGAATTTGATAAGGTCATTAGTGAAAAAATTTTAAGCAGAAACTATATCACATTAGGATAAAATCAGTGGGAGAAATGAAAAAGAAATTACTAAACTTAAAAAAGAATGATGTGGGCTGGGGATTTAGCTCAGTGATTAGAGTGCTTGCCTTGTAAGCACAAGGGCCTGAGTTTGATCCCCGGCACCAAAAAAAAAAAAAAAAAAAAGAATGATGTGACATTTTCAACTACTGAGAGTACATCTATTTACGTTTAGGCAGATCATAAAAAGTAACAAGATAATATTTTGTTTCATTGAAAAATCTGAAAAAGTGATATAGCAATATTATTTTAAAAGTCACCATTTACAATGTACTATGAAGTGTTTCCTGTGAAATTATTTTAGTGTTGCAACTTAGACACGATAACTTCAAAAGAAAAGCCAGCAGAAGTACATAATCTTACAAAATACTGTTCTGAGTTATGAAAGCAAAGGTATTTGAAAACCACTGGTTTAAGACACTTTTATTTAAGACTTTTCAGACTCTCGATAGAGGAGTCTGCCACTGATTCTGGGACCTTTACCCTTTAGTGATTCCTAAGTGAATTTCAAGCATTTAATGTAGAAAATATCCAATTTTGTTTTGTGCAATCAGTTTGTAAATAGTGCCAGTGCTCAATTTTTACAGATTGTGGAGTAGCATTTACTGCCAAGAAAATGTTGGAGAGATTCTAAATTGCTACAAATCATATCTTATTTTGTTTAGCTGAAATTTTAAATTTTTGACAGACTTAGGTTTATGAGACTCCTTTATTTCCTCAGTATTTTATAAGTTATACTTTTCTGATTTTATCATTATTAATGCATTAACAATCTTGTTTTTTATTTAACTTACTTTTCATTTATACATGCTGTACAATTGTGACATATGTGTATCTTTAGCTCACTTTAAAATATGAATTATGAATTATGTCAACAGACAGTAGGAGCTATCAGCCTTCATCTCCCTGCTCCTCCTCAAAAAGAAAACAAGTACGAGTAACTATTCACAAACAGAATAGTGCAGAGATGGCTCAAAGACTATCATTAAAAAATCATCACTAGTTAAACAATCTATGGCATAAGAGTTTAACAGTACTGCACAGTCCTATGCGGAGCAAGTAGGCCAGAGAAGGATGCAAAATGTATCTAAATTGGAAAGAAAATAATTAAATTGTCTCGCTGGGCAATAACCATGATCTTATATATAGAAACCCAATATTAACCAAAATATTGTTAAAACCCATAAAAGAACTCCATAAAATTGTAGATTGAAAACATTAGCATACAAAAATCAGTAGTGCTTCCATACACTAACAAAGAATGATATGAAAAAGAAATTCAAAAACCAATTCTTTTTACAATAGCTACACAAAAATTTTTTGGGATACAATTTAACCAAAAAGAAGAAAAATACAACCTAATGGAGAGTGAGCAGAGAAATTAGAATGCTTGTACCTTGTGACTGGGAATGCAAAATGGTGCCAAAACATTGAGAAATAATCTGACAGTTTCTCAAACTGCTGGACACAGAGTTACCACTTGATAGAAGAATTCCAATCTGAGTTATACAGTAATTCCTTGATTTACAAACATTTAGGTTGCAAACTTTCACAGATATGAATAGACCTCACATTAGGAGCATTCCTAGACGCGAACAAATCGCCGAAGTAGCTCGTGTGTCTGTCGGACATGGTCACGGTTGTGCTGCAGTGTGCTTACTGAACAGTGTGATAGTGTAATATGTGACCTTTTGTGTCTGGTTAATGTACAGGATGCCTGGAACCAAGAGGAAAACACAGTAGTGTTGTGGAGGGGACTACTACAAGGCGCAAAGCAATAACCGTGGAGACAACGGTGAAAATATAGTATAAGACTTACTTTGTCAGACTTACGAATGAATTCAACTTAATGAATGGTCTCCTGGAATGGAATTCGTTCATAAATCAGGGACTTATCTAAGAGAAACAAGAGTATATATCCATACAAAAACTTGTACACATTCATAACACCGCTATTTATAAAGGATCCAAAGTAGAAACAATCCCAACATTTGCCAACAGATAGCTGCTTTTTTTAAAATAATGTATCTAAGAATTAGAATATTATTTGACAATGAAAAAGAGGCAGCGATACATGCTACATTGATGCGCCTTGCAAACAACATGCTAAGTGAAAAAAACACAAGACACAAAAGGTCACATATTACATTACCTCATATACATGTCAATATACATGTATATATTTTCATACACACATATTGCTGATGTCGTTCTCAGGATTTGTGGTGGAGGGGAACTGGAGAGGGATTACTAATATACATGGAATTTCTTTAGTGGATGATGAAAGTATTATAAACTTTGGTTATGGTGATAATTGCACAACTGTGAGCTTTCTAAAAATACTGAATTGTGTACTTTTAACTGGTCATTTTTATGATGCATGAATTATTATCTCAATAAAGATGTTAAAATGGAAAATCTGCAGCTTCAGGCAATCTGCCTGAAGGTCCAAATCTACAAAATGACATTCCATAGTGTAAATGCCTATGGAATATGCTAAATCCAAGAACTATTAAACCCTTACTTTTTATTAATCATGCATTCAAAAGTTTGATATGAAAAGGTCACCGAGATTCTGTCTATTCATAATATGGCCCGTAGACTTGGCAAATCATGTGATGGTTTACAAATCCTCAAGTCCCATCCCTGAGCTATTCATTCAGAATTTGCATTTTATACTGAACTCAGGTGATTTATAAACTCACTGAATTTGAGAAGAATTGGCATAATGTAAAACCTTTACCTATACTCCCTTATTGCTGTGGTTCTCTCACTGTTTATTTCTACTGTACCTACTCTTTATTTTCAGCTATATGTTCAGTCCTCCTTGCTTTATATCAAGCTCAGTGAAGTGTAGATTCAGTGGTGAATCATAAACTGCATATTGCTAGCATTACCAAAACCCTTATCTCTTTGTACAACACTTACATGTACTTGAAAACACCCATTTTAGATAAATCCTGCTTTCTTTGTTACTATTGTTGCTTTCCTCAATTTTACAAGAGAAAATCAACTTGCACATCTTAGTGCCTTTTAGAAACCTGTGACCTCTGATCTCAAATGAAGTTTGAAGACCACTCAGAAGCATTTTTATGTGCTTTTATTGCTATTATAATTTCCCAAATAGTTAATTTTAAACTTCAATTATACCACTATATCAGATGATTAACCTTTTTAAATCACCTTTCTAACATACGCAGAATTCTGAGCTTTGCAAACGTAATCAGTCACTGCCCCACACCAATTTTATTTGCAACTATTATAAACTCTTTCCCAGCTATTTAAAAGGAGAATATCTTACTCCTGTTTAATATTTTGCTAACAAACAACAGCTGTACTCCTGTTTTTATCCCTTTCAATAAACTAAATAAAATGCACCACATTTGTTCAACCTGATCTCTCTGGCTCTTTCTTTGACCTCTAAAAACTGTGCTCAAACGTTTCTTGTACTAAAACAAACCACACTTAACAAAATCACAAGACCAACGAAGAAAATTTCTTTCTTGAGCAGCTATATTCACTTGACCCAAATGTTTTCTAATGGTTTTCCTAATACAGAGTTCTTTATTGAAAATGCAATATTTTCTATATTAACTCACACTCATCTCTTTGTACACTGCATCCGATGTTAGCCTTCATATACTTTTATTATCATTATAGTAGTCAAAGGCCTCTCAATATTTAAACTCCTTGAAGTCTTTTCTCTTTTTACCTTTTTTGACTTCTTAAATGTTACTGACATTGCTGATTAGTTATTTTTTTTTTTTGGCTGATTAGTTATTTCTTAAATCCACTGTGATCTTCTTTCTGTTCTTTAGTGATTTTTACCACACTTTTCAGGGTCATGCTTTTTTTTCAACTTTTAGAAAGCTGGTTCTTAGGACTTCATCTTTCAAACTTATTCTGGTCTCTCAATACATTGTGTACAAAATTTCTTCAATGCATTATCATGCTTGATGATAACTTCAATCTCCATGTACTTTGCATCACTTTTGTAATTTCTGTACTAGGTTTTGCTTTTTGATAGTGGAAACAAATGCATGTTCTTGATCCATCATCTTGAATAGAAAGGCTTTTGCAATAAACTAGCAGGTTTTCTTACCTATAATTTCATATTTCATCACACCTTTTCTCACCCTTGGTTTCTCTCATTACATCCTAGAATGTAATCATAGATAATACATTCTACTAATTTAAAGAAATCCATCTTAAATGTCCCTGCTTGGCCTTTATTAATCCCAATTCTGAGATTTGCCTGAATATTTCAATACTTTTCTTAATTTCTAGAGTGGGATGTATTATTAAATCATTGCCATTATTCATTGTTTAATAATAAATACATTTTTTGATGCTGGGGATCGAACTCAGGGCCTTGTGCTTACAAGAGAAACACTCTAACCACTGAGCTAAATCCCCAGCCCAATAAATATATTTAAAAACACGGAAAGTTACTTAAAGTTTATTTCACATTTGGCTCTATGGCATTAGTTCAGACATATGGAGCTCTTATTGCTTTTACTTATGAAATAATTTAAAATTTTATTTCCTTAAGTATTATTTGTTACTTCTCTCAGGCTCTGTTTTTCTTCATATTATATGATGGTTTAATTCAGTTTGTTAATACCGAATTTTATATTTGTATATTATGCATATTTTATTTCGGGAACTTATAACATTTTCATTACTTTAGAAAGCACATGTGTACCATTTATTTAAACATAATTTTATGTATAAATGCTTTTAGCAGAAGCCTTATTTCTTTTTAAAATGAATAGCTTTTCTTTTTGTTGTTCTTAGGAATTTTTAAAAAAATTAGTGGAATGTACTCTTTGAGAGGATATACTAGGATAGAATGAGAGGAGTCAAAGGTGGCAAACGTATGATAAAACATAATTATCGATGAAGAGAACCTTTTAGTTTATTGTAAGAGCATTTATGTTCAAGATGGTAGACCAAGCACATATATTTTCATCATGTCCCTGTCAAAAACAAAAACAAAACAAAACAAAACAAAAAACCAAAATGAAAACCAAAACCTCTTACAATAGAAATTAGAAAAATGATATAAAATACTTAGAGATAAATATATACATTTGTAGATTCAAAAATTTCTGTTCTTTTGTGATGTGCAATATGTGTGCACAGGTATATATTAACAATACATAACGAGATATATCTTTTTAACTTTAGACCATTTTATGTGAATTATACCTTAATAAAGGTGCAAAACATTGTAGATTGAAAAATTATAAGAAATGGGAAAGAAAGCAGGGATTTGATAAATTTCTGAAGGGGAGGAAGCATGTAAAAGTATGTTAATTGAAAAGCATTGCTGGGGAGAAATAAAATCCACAGCGCACATAGAGGAAAGGATAAGTACAACAGAGCTTGTATAAAGGGTACAGAGTATGTGACTAAAACAATTGTCTGTGACAGAAACCGGACCTTACACCACACAGTGCTGTCCACCCTCCCAATCCCAAGCAGGAGTGTCTCCTTCCGACTGGAAGATGAAATATGCTCTACAAATAAAAATATATTCCAGATGGTTTCTAAAAGAGATGGTGGCACCCTAAATCTGGGTTATTTTTATAGCTGATTGGAGTTAGAAGTTGGATATTAACACTTAAAAATCCTTTAGTGAGAACTAATAAATAAACAGGGATCCCCTGTGGTGATCAATCACTGAATTGGACAGGACCTAGAATGGTTTTCCTGTCTACTTTTCTCATTCCCCAGAAGAGAGTTGTTGTCCCTTCCTGGGCACCAGATTAAGCACTGTCTTGTGGAGACTATTAGTGGGAAAGACAAAGAACACATGAATAAATGATCACATAACAGCTGAGTGCTGATTAGGGTGCTGAAGACAAAGTAAAGCATAGGAAGGAAACTGAGGAGAGGTTCATTTGGAATCAGAGGACCAGGAAACACCTCACTCTGAAAAATATATGTGAACAGTAACGCGAGTGAAATGAAAAAGTGAATTGTGTATCCCATAGAATTATATCATCTAGAAAGAAAGAGCAGCAAGTAAAAATACATCCATTTGCTTTCAAACTTTAGAAATTATGCGTTAAAAGTTTTCAGTTATTATTTTAGCAAATACAGTATATTCAATCGATTAGCAACTTTTGTTTACTATAAGTTTCATGTTATTTCTGCCATACTACTCATTTATTCATAATCAGGAACATACTCTTGTTTATTTTCCTCTTCCTTTCAACTGGATCAATTTCACTTTCTATAGTCCTTACTTTTTTCATTTACTAGTTTGGAAATTAGTCATTTTATTTCTATTCTTCCATGAGCTACTTGTATTATTATAAATACATTTCAATACATAAAGGGTATGTGCAACTCATGCCATTGTATATTAGATAATTGTTTATAATTATATAAATGCAATATGTATGTTTGTGTTTGTGTAATGTTTGTACATTCCTAACATTCATATGTATACCTGCCTTCTCCTCATTCTCCTAATCACTCTAACACACATACTGAAATCAGCTGTTATATTTAGTCGCAGATTGTAAAACAAAATGACTACATCCTGAAACATCAGTGGCCTTAGTGTAGGAATGACTTCATATTCCAAATACTACATTAGTTACATGACTGATATGCAATTTTAATGGTATCGATTTTACAGACTTCCTGCTCTTTTTCCCAAGTAATCTCCAAACAATCCACCGTTCTCTGTATCTTTGAAAAGAGTTTGAGTCTTCTTGATAGCATTAATTATTTGGCTTAATCTTTTTCACTACATAACAACCTGAGTTCTGAAACAAGTCTCACAGTGATTTCTACGTGAAAGTGGAACTACTGAAGATCAGCAATGATAAATGAAGGTGAACTCATAGAGAGTGTTTTGGTACCATTTGTTTTGTTTGTTGAGTGTTCCTCTCTTCTCTGTTCTCTTTCTTTTTTCTGTTTCCCTCCTACAGAATTCACAGTACTGCTGATTTTGTTATTTGAGGAGATACCAGTTCTCATGCTTTCCTTCTGAAAGTTTAAGATCTTGCTTTCTCCTATAAATCTGTCTTGTAGAAATGAGAGCAAATGAGTATGAGGAGGCACAAGGCATCAAGGGTTCTCTGCACAGGTATTTCCCACCCAGGGTCGCAGGTCTCAGCTTTTAAGAACTCAGTAGGGGCATTTGGGGTGAAAGGTACATCAAGGTAAGTAAAATGATAGGATAACGCTGCTAATCTGAAAGTCAATATAAGATTAGGACTACAAGTATGGGAGGAAATACAGAACTACATGTGAAGTCTGATTTGGCATGTGTACTTAAGTCCTTATGTTTTCTTATGTGTGAAAAGACATTCGTTCAGTTAAAAATAACAAAATCCATAAAATCTTGTTTTTTTCCATTTGATACTGAAACATCCTTTCATCACACCTTTTAATGAAGTGTTTATGTTTTGGTAGCTCTGTGTGTGTGTGTGTGTGTGTGTGTGTGTGTGTGTGTGTGCGTGTGAGTGAGTGTGCGCATGTGCATGTGCTATTCTTCCTTTGTTTGACAGACTATTTAGTAAATGTTCTTTGAAACATAGTTAAACTTGATAACATGCCATTTATTTCAAAATATTACTGTTAAATTCTTATAACCATAATCATTACTTCAAAATTGTGTTTTTTAATCTTGATAGAATAGCTACTCTAAAACATTCAGAACACTAGATCCTAGTGAGGATGTGGAGCAACAGGAACACTAGTTCTTTTTGTTTGTTTGTTTATTTATGCAAATGCAAAGTTGCAGCCACTTTGAAAGATAGTTCAGCAGTTTCTTATGAGCTAAACAGAGTCTTACCATATGATCAGGCAATCATGATCCTTAATATTTATGTGACAGAGCTGAAAATATAATATCTATTCAAAAACCTACAAAGGATGTTTACAGAACCTAGCTTTATTTATAATGTCCCACGCTTAAAAGCTACAAAGATGTCTTTGTGTAGTTGAATGGATAGATAAAAATTATGATATGTTCCAACAATGGACTATTATTTGGTGACTTGAAATAAGCTATACAGCCATGAAAAATGTAAAGAAAAGTCAAATACATATTTCCTAGAGAAGAAGCTGGGCTGAAAAGGCTATTATAGAATTCCACTGATATGTCATTCTGGAAATGGCATCAGCGATAAGAGTGTGAGAAGAATAAATAGAGCACAAGATACTTAGGGGCAGTACAACTACTATGTATGATACTATAATGGTGAATATATAACTTTATATATGTGTCAAAAGCCATAGAACTACAAGACAGAATGAACCCTCATGTTAACTATGAACATTATGACCACCAACTGAATGGTAGTATCAATAAAGGCTCATCAATTATAAGAAATGTACCACAATAATGCTACATGTTAATAATAGGGGAAACTGTAAGAGAGGGATTGACTGGAAAGGGAGCATACACAAGAGCTTTCTGTACTTTTTGCTCAAGTTTTCATTAAATAGAAAGTACAGAAAGCTCTTGTTATATTAAATATAAATGGGCTCAAACATACTTCCTCTTCATGGATTTGCTCTAAGATACCATTCTCTGTTAATATAATTTTTCGACATTTGCTTCATTATTTGTAATAGCTTCACAGAAACTCATGGCTGCATTAAAATGCACCTAAGGGGCTGGAGATTTAGCTCAGTGATTAGAGTGCTTGCCTTGCAAGCACAAGGCCCTGAGTTCGAGTCCCAGAACCAAAAAAACCAAAACAAAACAAACAAAAAATAAATGCGCCCAAAAACTTTCTTAGTGATGCATGTTTACTTAGCTTCAAATTTTATTTTTTTAATTTAATTTTATTGGTACATTTTGACATACATAATGATCACATTCGTCATGAGGAATTTGTATCTGGGCATAATATATCTTAATTCTTTTTCTCCCATTCCTCACCCTTCCCTGCGATTCTTCTTCCCCTCTCCACTTACAAAATTTTGTTTCTATTGCTTTCCTTCCATTCTTCTTTATTTTTATTTTTTTATCCCTACTCGCTTTCTCCCTCCCTCCCTTATTCTCCTTCCCATTTGAACATTTTCTTCCTATTTCCCAATATCAATCCATTGTTACTCTAGTGTGAGAAACCCAAATGGTGAATAAGAATCTTGCTTCAAATTTTAATCAAAGTAAATGACAATATAACAAATACTCTTGTATATTTTTGTCCTTTGACATAAATGTTTCTGTAGGCTAAATTGTTAGATATATAATTGCAGAAACATGCCATCGATATTTCAAAATCTTTGTAGGTCTTTCCAAAATCACCACCCAAAATATTTCGGCTATGTTCATTGTGATCAATGTGATGTGACAAAGCTAGATTCTCTACTACTTTACATCATATGAAATGATCAAGCTTTTAAAGCTACACTGATCTGAGCATCAAAATAATCTTGCCTTTACATTACCTTGTACTCATTTTATTATTTAAATATTTAATTTATAAAGATTGAGTTATATCCAAGGTGGATAATGTGATGATTGGATATATACACACTTGTAATGATTACCAGAATCAAATGAATTAACACATTCATTACCAGTCATGGTGTAATTAGAACTGGTTATTTTTATAACTAAAAGTTTGTGTACTTTGATAAGAAACATTCCCCTGATATTTACCCACCTCCAACTTTACTGTTCCTGGAAACCATTTTTCCACTTTCTGCTCCTGAGTTCAATTGTTTTAGATTACACATATAAATGTGATCATATATCATTTGTTTTTCTTCATCTAGCTTATTTCACTTAGCATTATATCCTCCAGGCTCCATGTTGCTGCAAATGGTAAGATTTCCTTATTTTACATAGATTATTTTATATGCTATTCTGCATGTTACCACACATTTTTTACCTACTTATTTGTCAAAGGACACTTATGTTGTTTTCATCACTTGGACATTGTTAACACTGTGGTAATTAATATGGAGTGCAAATATCACTGCAATATGCCGATTATTTTTTGGATATATATCCAGAAGTGGGATTTCTAGACCATATGGTGGTTCCATGTAGTTTTTTGAAGACCCTTCATACTATATTCCAAATAACTGTTCTGATCTTCATTCCCACCAACATTGTACAAAGGTGGTCTTTTTGCCATGCTCTTGATGACACTTTTTAGCTCCTGTGTTTTTGATAATGGCTATGCTAATAGGAATAAATGATATCTCATTGTCATTTTGATTTCTCTGATGGTTGGTGATGTTGAATATCTTTTCATATATTCGTTGTCTATTTGTGTATCCTCTTTGGAAAAAATGTCTATTCAGGCCCTTTACTCATTATTATAATACAGAGTCCAGAAATAAATATATGTCAAACTAATGTTTGATAAGATGTTAAAAATACATAATGAAAAATGAAAGTCTCTTTAATGAATGCTAATGGAAAAAAATGCACACCCACATGGCAAAAAATACAATTAGAATCTTATCTATACCATATACAAAACTCAATTTAAAAGCCAGGCATGGTGGCACGTGCCTGTAATCCCAGCACTCCAGAGGCTGAGGCAGGAAGCTACATAGTGAGCTCAAGGCCAGCCTGAACTACATAGCGAGACCCTGTCTCAAAAACAAAACAAAACAACAACAACAACAACAAAAAA
>PVJO010012483.1:0-55403 GCA_004026905.1 Hystrix cristata
GGAGGGGAGGGGAAGGGGGGAAGAGGGGGGAAAAACCAAGATGTATCATGTACAGGTACAAAATAACCATGTTGATTATGATCATTATGTATACAATGTACCAATACATGTTCTTGGTAAAAATAATAATAATAAAAAAAAATGGCCCTGTCTTAGACCCAGAAATTCCAGTGTTAGCAACAGTAACAGCCTGGCTACAATAACGGTTCAATATTTTCATGCTTCAGGTGGTCATGCTCTTTGGTACGTGCTCTCAGATTGGCTCCACCTTTAGTCACATTGTATGCTTTGGCCTATGGGACAGAAGGCAACAATGCAAGCAGAAACTTGAAAGCTTGTGCATCAAGGCTTGCCTTCTCTCTATTCTTTTTTTTTTTTAACATTTGTAAAACTGTATTCTTTTTATTAGTACATATTTGCCATACAATTTGGTCACATCCACATTATGAGGAACTTTTGCCTGTAAATAACACATCTCAATTCTTCTTTTTTTCTATTCTCCTCTCCTCCCTCCAACCCTTTTCCTCTTCCTGTTTACACACGGGAAGAGGAAAAGGGTTGTTTCCATTTTTTTCCTTCCATTCTCTTTTTTTTTCTTTTTCTCTTCCTTCCCTCCTCCCTCCTCCCTCCCTTGCTCCCTTTCCCATTTGAACATGTTCTTCCTATTTCTCAGTATCTAGCCTCCATTATGCTCTTCATTTACCCTTTGGATTTCTTACACAAGAGAAACAATGTGGTATTTAAACTGCTGTGTACAATTTATTTCATTTAGGATTATGATTTCGAGGTGCATCCATTTTCCTACAAATGATTCACATTTATCCTTCTTTAGGGCAGAGTGGTACTCCATTGTATATAAATACCACATTGTCTTTATCCATTCATCTTTTGATGGGCCTATGGGCTGTTTCCAAGATTTAGCTATTATAAATTGTGCTTCTAGAAACATGGGTATGCATATATCATTGTGGCATGAATATATCAGGATGCTTTTAGCTCTTTCAGAAAGATACCTAGAAGGGGAATAGGCGGGTCAAATGGAACTGCTAGTTCTAGTTTTCCGAGGCATATCCACACCGACCTCCACGATGGTTGTACCACATTACGCTCCCACCAGCGTTGGAGAAGGTTCCTTTTTCCCACAGCCTCGCCAGCATTTGTTATTGGTTGAATTCTTGGTGACAGTCATGCCTTCTTGCCATTCTTACAGCTCTGCAGCCTCTGTGGAAACAACCTGTCCTGCTGCAGAGTGAAATACTCTCCGTGACCCCAAGCAATTCACCAGCTGTTGCAAACACAGACAACAGCTGCCTGGCCCAAAATGCAGAGCTGCGGAGCTGAGTGAATAGTTCTGGTCTGTCATCGCTAAGTCGTGGGATGGCTCGCAAAAACTAGCACATGAATTGCTCCTTAGGGAATATTCAGATAGAGCCATCCATAAAGATAATTACAATTATGTTCTTTATAAAAATGGTTAAATCCTAGGAGCTGCTTAGGTAAATTTTGATGTATTCATTAAATGAAAATCTATGCAGATATTAAAAATCTTCTTACAAATAAAGGTGATATGGAAAATTGTTTACTATATAACAGTGCAAAAATAAGGCTATAAAATAATGTTATGCTATGATGGTATTTGGTAACAAAAAATTGAAAGAGAGGAAGAAAGGAAGGAAAATACAAACACATTTACATGCACAAGAAAATACAAGAATGACATAAAAATGTTAAAAAGTGCTGGGTGATCTTTATCCCCCTACTCTTTTCATATTTTTCGCACTGCTTCTAAGTCAGGGCATATAGGCAGTCACTGAATTGCTCAGAAGTTGAACCTAGAACACCACGAGTCCAATGAAGGTCACTGCTAAGAAATCAGAGAGCGGGTAATCCAGGGATGTATGTTAGAAAATCCTCCTAGTATAATCACTGTTAAAGCAGCCTAAGCATGATGCTCATCAGCACAGCTGGGCAAAGCAAAAGGAAAAAGAGCTGAAGTGGGCCGCCACCATACTGCTGCAAAGGTCTCCATGTCATGGCCATTTATGGATCCCAAGTTCAGCAAGCTTTCCTGGCTTCTCCCTTCCACCACTCCTCTCCCTTTCCCTCTCCCTCTCCCCCTTCCCCTCCCCCTCCCTCTCCCTCTCCTCCCTCTCCTTCTCCCTCTCCCTCTCCTTCTCCCTCTCCCTCTCCTTCTCCCTCTCCTTCTTCCCCTCTCTATCTCTCTCATTTCCTTCTCCTTTTCCCTGTATTACTCGTCATCTAGATATACTCAAAATCACTTGAAGAAGAAGAAGGATTCAAGTACAAGACAGAAGAGGAGGTGACCAAAGATGAAGTGCATCTAAGCTCTCTGCAAAGTCTCCATTAAGCTTCATCAGATCATCTCATGTTTCAAGAATAAACACTAAGGCCGTACCAAGCCACCCTAGAGACTAAATGATCAACGGATGCACACATCTAATCTTGCTAAAACGATGGTGATCCATCCCTAGTTAATTAACTGGCTCCACTCACATGGTAGCATGGAGATAAGACCTGAGTTAGGGAATAGGCTGAGATTAATAGTCAAGTTCTGACACTAGTGATATCAAATCTCCTACTTCACTTCATCTCTCTGAACCATCATTTTCTCCTTTGCAAAATGGACCCAATACATCCCCCTTCTGCTGTTAAACTCCCATAAGAACCAGTGTTTTCCCCTTTTGTTCAGTGCTGTATACCATTAGAAAGGCACTCAATAAGTGTATGTAGAACAAAATAATAAATAAGATTGCCTCCCCACACAGGATTTTTCATGAAAACCAGATAAATGGGGGTGCAAGTGTTCTAAATACACCCATCACATCACAAAGACAATGCAGATTTTAATGTTTGTATCAATATGAAGTAGAAATAGTGTCGTCTTGGAAATAACATGTTCATCCCTTGAGATAAAAGCTCTGAGGCTTTGCGAAACAAAGTTCGAGAATCACTGCAATAAGAATTAAGGTCCATGACCTTAAAACGATTTAATCCACCCAATCGGCTGACACTGCATCCTGAAGCAACAGAGCTTTTTTAACCAACCATGATGTCAGTCTTTAAAGTCCAGGACACGAGGCACAGAAGGGCAAAGGGGGTATTGTTTCACAACATTCTTACTGAGATGGACGGAGGGGAAAAGTTGTAAGATTTCCCAACACATCTGTCTATCACCAATTAAAATGACTGTTAAGGCCTTCGCCAAAGATCTCCTCCCAAGGGCTCCCAGTAACAGGAACATCTTTATCACTGAGACCAAGGGAATCATGCCACCTAGTCACAGACATTTGTCTCAGCAAATGTCACAAGGAGATGTGGGATCCAGCCATCTCCCAATTTGCACAAACTTCAGAGCTGTTGGTGATATCGCCCCGGGAGGGTATGGGCAGGGGGCCTGTGGCTCTTCGCACATTACACTGGAAAGGACTCTAACTGCACAAGAAGACAGGTTGTGGGATGCCAGCCAAGCTTAACCTGACAGACTCCCTCCTGGGCAAACTTTCAGCACTGTCTTTGATGAGTGCTCCTTTCCTGGGACAATGTGAAGGGCAGCCTAGTGGCACCTTCTTTCACAAATGGCTTCTTGAAGATGCTAGGCAACCCAGCCAAGCACACCACCCCTTGAAAACCAGGCACTGGCTCTGGAGCTGAGCAGTTCCTCGTACTGAAAACCCAAGCCTTATCCGTCTTTGTTGAGCTACCAAGTTTAACAATAATAGCAATAATAACCCCTGACAAATGCATATACTCCTTTCAGATGTGCCCAACATAGGAAACTGGGCAAAGTACTCTTTGCCCAAAAGAGCTTCTTCCCCTTGTTTATGTATTTTATTATTTCTAAAAATAACATTTATTGAAGATCAAAGATAGATAATAGCAAGTAGAGAGAGATCATTCTCAAAGGGGAAGAGGATCAAACGAAGGAGGAGGAAGGAAGGGAAGGGCTAAGGGATGAAAAAACAGAATGGGGATGTGTTACGTACATGTACCAACTCCACACAAGGCATGTACACACTGTGTATGGGAAACAAAAAGGAAAGCGATCAAGAGATGGGTGGAGGGGAGGGAGGGAAAAGAAAGGGAATGAAAAAAGAATTAAGATGCATCATGTGCTAACTTCCCACAAGGAATGTAAACATTATGTACTACACACATGTACTGATAAACTAAAATAATAAAAAAAGAAAAAAATAAGGTAAAAATATTTATTAACACAAGTTCAACAGGAAAAACTGGAGGACACGGAACCTTCTAATAATACTACATGGTAGGTCCTGTTATTATTTTCAACATCAATCTCATTGTATAGCTGAGGCAAAAAGAGATTTAAAAATGTAACTAAAATTACATACACGATGAATAGCAGAGCTGGGATTCATGCCTAGGCAGGATGATACACCTGCGCTCCTGGTCGATACACTATGTGGAATATGGATGGATGGACGTGTGCGTGCGTGGCCAGTCATGCGGAATGGCGATGATGGCACCGATTAGGAACACAGGAGGACTGGACTCACACTCTACCAATGGAAGGGGACTCAGACTTGCAGGTCTCATATTCATCCCACCAGCCAAGCTGCCACTTACGCCCCCAGCAGTCTCAACCAAAGAAAAGTTGTCACTCGGTTCTAAGAATAAGGCCAGAGGCCTGCACCAGACATGATACGGGCTTGCGAGAGGCCCTCCTAGCCCCCTAATAACCTCTAGCTAATCCCAGTCTCCACACAGAAGCTCCTTCTTGACAGGTGAGAAAGAAATAACTCCTTATAGACAAAGAGAGTCCGACCCAGGCCAACTCAGGGACGGCCCAGACAGGCTGTGGCTGAGAAAAGCAGACGAGATGGGGGATGGTGGGGGCAAGGGTGGAAGCCACATGGGTGGTTACAGCAAAACCAAAGGTACCTGAGTTAGAAGCAGCGGGTTTTCAGGATTTCCCCTTCCCTGGCTCCAGCGCATACTTAAAATGGGAAATGGTTACCAAGAATCATTTTGCTCACTAACGGCATTCAGCTTCTTGGATAAAGACACTACAGAAAGGCAGCGGGGAAGACAGCCCTGAACTCTGTACATGGAGAAGGCTACTCCTGTGGCCTCGCCCACCATGGCTCAGGAGAGTCCATCACCTCCCAGAAGGAGGTTTGTTGCTCAGCTCATAAAGACACTAGGTGCACCCAAAGAGCTTTCATGAAGTGTCCTGCACTGGAGCCAAGCTGTGCCTTGCCCAGTGTCTCGACAACTCCACAACCTCAAAAGCCACTTGGACCCAGTACCTGTCACAGGACACAGGCTGGATCTAGCAAGAGCATCAATTTACTAGTAAAGACACAACAGCTCACTGAAGAGAAAAGACTTGCTTGCAGGCCTTCTCCAGGTAGAATTTGCCATGACCAGGTTGGGAAAAGGCAACAGAAAAATGGAGTTCAAAGAAGTCAGATGCATGTAGCTAACTGTAGGATCCAGGTGTGCTCGAGTGAAAAAGTGACCGGGGCAGATAGATGGGACTCGATTAGAAAGAAAAATGCCAAGACTACACAAATGCTAGCTTTAGAGCCTAGCACCTCCAGCTAGAGAACCACTGAAGGGTAATAAATGGTAGCCACATAGAAAGTTTTGGGGTTTGGAGATTAGTTGCAGAGTCAGCTTTGGAAGGGAATAGGGTAGAAGGAGTTCTACTGACCTCAGGCTGAAAACAAAACCGCCTTTCCTGAGGTTCAAGATATCAGGGAGAGAACTGAGTTAGGCTGCAGCTAGAAGTATGGGAAGGAAAGGCATGTACCAAAGAAAAGAAAATCCTAGCAGGTGCCTCAGTCAAAGAAGGGAAGGGACATAAAAGGAAATAAATGGTAATGATGACAGCAACAGCCCCTTACCGGGCACACACTGAGGCCATGAACTAACTCTGCCCAACCCTTAGCATGTAGGAGGGTATCCCAACCCTCTTTACCCTGACAGGTAAAGACGGGGTTCCAGGCCTTGCTCAAAGTCACATGGATTTGAACATGAGTCTGTCACACTCCAGAGCTAAGTTCCCTGAAGTAACAGAAACAAGCAAGAGAACTAGGCAAGTCCATTACGGTGCGAAGTGGGGGTGGGGGGTGTAAAACTTATCAATGCATGTGCATGTATGGATCTGCCAAAATACAATCTATTAACTGCATGACCAATATATTTTGGGCAGCTCTGGGCATCAAACTCAAGGCAAGAGCTCTACCACTGAGCTAAACCCCCAAGCCCTGTATGACCAATTTTTTAAAAAAGAGTAGAGGGAGGCTGGGGATTTAGCTTAGTGGTTAGAGTGCTTGCCTTGCAAGCACAAGGTCCTGAGTTTGATCCTCAGCACCAAAAAAATAAATAAATAAAAAATAAAAATAAAAAAGAGTAAAGGAAGAAGAAGAAAAGAAGGAGGAGGAAGAGGAGGGAGGAAGAGGAAGAAGAGGGGGTGGTAACTCTGTCAAGAGAAGGCCTTGACCCATCTACCAGCCAAGGTGAAATCCTTCAGCAGAGCCAGGCTAATGCCAACAAACAGCAAAAGTGGCTACGGAGACATTTGACTGTAAGGCTTCGACTGAAGTCTCTCCTCTGTGACTTTAAATAAAATCTAGCAACCTCAGTTTCCACAACTAGAACAAAGTAACAATAACACACTTGTCTCAAAAGGTTGGCTTGGGGATTGAAAAAGAAAATAGATGCAATTTTATGAGCACAGCTCCAGCACATGGCAATTCATCAGTGAAAGTTACCTGTCATTGATGTTACTAGTATCATGCTCCTCAGACCTGCTGGTGCCCAGTTTAGAAACAAAAAGAAATACATTAACACCAGGGCCATCTCGTTACAAGGTCAGGGACCGAAGAAGGTATCCAAAAAATTTCCTCCATCACCTACTTGATGGCTGAAATACACCTTTCTCAGCATACAGTGGTTTTCATTTCCCATTTAAAAATGAATCTAATACAAATGCTGTTTCACACCAGGGAAGGAGTGGGTAGTATGCAAACTGAACCAGAAGAGCCACAGAAGGGGCAAAGAAGGAAAAAAAGTGTAAAAGAAGTTGTCGAAAGTGGTTTAAATTCTCCAGATCTTCCATCAGCATAAGGAACATAGAATTGACTGGGTTAGTGATGAGGATAAAGTTAGTAAATTCCACTCCTCAAGAAATGATGACAGTAAAAAGAGGGAAGATTGACATCACTGGGTTAGTGCTTGGCACATAGCAGGGTCTAATGAATAACATTATTGCTACTGAATAAAGAATAACATTATTATTACTGCTGTTGTTGTTACTGATTTCGAGTCATACTTCACAGGTATCATCTCAGAGTATCATCACAATAACCCTTGAAAAGTAGGCATTATTATTATCTTTAGTCTGCTGATAAAGAAACCAAAGTCCAGAAAATTAACTAACTTGCCCAAGATCATCTACTCAGTGGATCTGGGGTTCAAATCCTGACTGTCTAATCCAAGACCCTGTACTTAATTCCTACTCTATTACATCTACTTAATTATCAATATTTGCTGGAAAAATGAATGGCCCTGTGGACAAAAGGACTGCTAGAATGCCTTGAAAGAAATGGAGGGTCCCCAGATTATAGTGGGCAAATAGGAAGCCTAAAGAGAAAACGAAGAGAATGTTCACGTTTCGCTAATGAAGTGACTAATATTCACAAAAAGGAGGGGGAAAAAATGGGTGAAAGAGAGGAAATCAGGGTTGATCTGTTTTGGAAACAAAAATGGAAATATATGAAAATACTAGTTCCTTCATCCACATGTATATGATGTGAGAGAAATCTATAGAACTTTGGATGAAATCTGATTACATAGAGACGGCCTCATCCACGGCGGGTGGATGCAGTGTTTTAAGAACAGCATGGATGCCAGTCAAGCCAGGGTTCAAATCCCAGTTCTGTAGCTTTACCCAAGCACTGTGCGCTATCTGAGCCTGTGTTCCTCATCTGCAGTAGTGCTACCAATATGGTAGCCACTAGCCCCATGTGACTATTGAGTATTTAAAAGGTGGCTGATTTGAACTGAGATGCGCTGTATAAATACACACCGAATTCTGAAGACTCGGTGTGTGTATACGGGGGTGTAAGATAGCTCAATTTTACATTGATTACAGGTTGCTAATATCTGGAATATACTGAGTTAAAGAAAACATATTATCAAAATAAATTCTACTTCTTTATTTGATTTTTTAATGCGATTGCTTAGAAAGTTTTTAATTACACATGTGGCTCACATTTACAGCTCGTGTTTCTACTGGACAACACAGATTTGCAAAATATTGGTATAGGACTGATACGAAGTTCAAAATGTAAAGTACACCAGGCATCCAGTTGCATGTTAATTTCCCTCCCTCGATTTACATCCTCTCTACCAGCAAGTCCTTTCAGCTCCCAAGTCTTCCCACGTCTCTCCGTCTGCACCGCTGTAGCTGTAGACAAAGGCAACACCATCATCTCTCTTCCCTCTCTCGTAGGTCTGCAGTTGTCCCCCGACTCATCTCTCACTTCCTCTCCAGCTGCCCAACAAGACACTCTCCACTCAGAACCAATGGAAGATGTTTTAAATACAAATCTCATCCCTCCCATTCTCCCTGCCTAAAACTTTCCGGGGGCTCCTCACTGCACTAAGCACGGAAGCTCACCTGGCCTATGGGGCCCCATGTGATATCTGGCCCCCGCCCACCTCTCACCTGCTTCGCCATCCCACATCCACACTGCCACAGCCATGGTGGTCCTGCCAGGCTAATGTCCTCCCCCAGGACGTTCACACACTCAATGCAGGCCCCAGAACGGTTTCCTAAGTTCTGCATGGCTGGCTCTTTCCCATCTTGTCGTTCTCAGATCACATGTCACATTGTCAGAAAAGCCTTTCCTATCTAAAGTAACAATTTCATCACATCATCCTGCTGCCAAATTTTGATCCGATTTCTTCATGACATTTATCACAAATTGAACTCATCCTGTTTTCCCAATTTGCTTACTGGAGTGCTGTCTGTCTTCTTGCAGGAATATCAGCTCCACGAGGGCAGAGAGCTCTCTGAGCATTCTATCCCCACAGCCCGACTTGGTGACTGGAATATGGCTAGTACCTAATAAATGCCAATTTTAAAAAACGGATGTGTTAGTTGCAACTGTGTAGAAATTAGAGAGCAGGTCCCCAGAAAAACCTTCTCAATCCTACTTGTGGAAATATATCCAAAAGAACAGAAAGCAGGTCCTCCAAGAGATATTTATACATCCATGTTCACACAAACATAGCTCACAATAGCCAAGAAATGGAAGCAACCAAAGTGGCTATCAATATATAGACAGACAAGCGAAAGGTGGTCTATACATGCAATAGAATGACATGTGCTACAACATAAATGACCTTAAGGGCACTACGCTAAATGAAATAAGGCAGTCACAAGAAGACAAATACCAAATTACTCCACTTATATCAGATATACAAAGTAGTCAAACTCAGAAACAGAAAGTAGAACACTGGTTACCAGAGGCTTGGGGGAGAGGGGTGGAACAGAACAGAGAATTATGCCAATGTACATTTCAGCAGGTTTACAAGACTAGAAAGTTTAAGAGGGCCATATCACAACAAAGAGAATACACTTAAAACTACCATACTGTACACTTAAAATTGGTTAAAATAGTAAATTTCACGTAGTGTTTTCTTTTTACCATGATTAAACATTTTTAATTTTTAAAATTTTTAAATTATTTTTTAAACATAAAATCTTCACTCACACCAAAGAATAGAGTGGAAAACTGGAGCTACTGCAAGAAGTAAAATAGAAACAACTGGAATTGGGAAAAGAGTCAGGAAGAGGGAGGGTTGGTGCAAAACCCCGACAACCACACGGTCTATTCTTTGATCTTTATCTTGGGAAGATGGACACGGACACCCACGGGCCTTGGACCCCAGGAGTATCAGAGTAGTCAGGAGCAGTCAACAAACACCCTTTTCATGTTATTACTAAAAAAGTCCCGGAAATCTGTTCTGACAGCATATTTAAGGAGGCTGGCAAAGGATGTTGGCCAGGGTGTTAGTCAGTTTTGTTACTATAATGAACTACCTGAGGTCATGAACTGGTAAAGATGAAACTTTCCGCTCACAGTTTTGGTATTTCCAGTCCATGATCAACTGGCCTTGTGGCTCTGGGCCTACGGTAAGGCAACACGTCACAACAGGAGCACAAAGCAGAGCAAAGCAATTTGTCCCGTGACTAGAGAACAAAAAGAAGAGGAGAGGTCTAGGATTCCAAAATCATCCCCTGCAAAAGCACATTCCAAATAACCTTAAGATCTCCCGCCAGGCCCCACTCTCAAAGGCTGCACAACCTCATGAGAATCGAGCTGCTAACACTTGGGTGTTCGGAAGACATTCTAACGCCCAAGCAGCAGCAATCCGCATGCTGCTTACAAGCGTGAGAAATGAAAAACGCCCTCAGTGAAATCACATGGCGCCCATTAAGTAAAGGCTGGGCAAGCCACGTTGTGGAGACTACAGAGACATAAGGGAAAACCGGTGATGAAATGTGAGTTGGAACAAGTACTGCCATATGCCATCACGACCTCATTTGTATGAGAGAGGAAGAGACATAGAGACAAAGATACGCACCGAGGAATTCTTGTTTCTGCATAGAGAGATCATTTGCTTTCTCTGCATTCTGTTATGTGCCGTAACAAATACGTATTGCTTTTGCAGTGAGGAAAAAAAAATGTTTTGAAGGAGAAAATATGGCAAGAAAAAATGTTTATAAGAAGACTCTAGGGGATCCCAGAGAAAATCCTAGTACCTTACATCTCTGAATAAAAGTAAAAATTATAGCACAGAAAGAATCCCCGGTAAAGAACAGAAAATTACAAAACTTCATTATGTAACTGAGAAAGACCTGCAGTGGCTGCCAGACACCCACAGAGACCCAAACAGACTTTCAGAACTCAAACCAGGGCAGAGAAAATGCACAAAAATGTAACAAGATCCACCCAGAGATTAAAGATTAAGTATGCAGAATCACAGAGACAAAAGGCATGTAAGAAAGAAGAGAATGAGGCACGAAACAACGTTCATGCCTCTCTGGGGTCCCGGCACAGGCCTTGTGGCAAGGGAAGGGGGTTTGCAAAGCTCGTTCCCCACCCTGCTTCCAGGGAGCTCCTATAATACTAAGAGGAGGAGCCCTTCAATTTAGCTGTCATCTGTGAGCTCAAAGGTGAGCTGGGCAGCACCTTAGCAGGACGGAGAAGACCCGGGACCTACCTTCTACAGTGATGTCTGAACCAGGGCGGGATGCACACAACCGTGCCTTGTGCGACTCCCGGGGAGCTCCATAAAATCTAGGGAGCAACAATGGAAAGCACTTTCCAAGCATGTGTCATGCACCAGGCACTGTTCTAAATGCTACACAGATGTGCCTCTCTACCTATGGGGGATACATTCCAAGACCCCCAGCAGATGCCTGGAACCATGGAGAGTACCAAACCCCACAAGCAAACACATACTAAGACACTCAGTCTGACAACAGACAAATGACTACCAGGCAGGCACCATATACAGCCTGGATATGCCGAAGAAAGGGATGACTCATGTCTTAAGCAGGACGGAGGAAGACAGCATGAGATTTCCATCATGATACTCACAGCAACACATAATCTAAAACTTCCGAATAATCTAAAATTTCTGAACTGTTCATTTCTACAATTTTCCATTTAGTATTTCAGACCGCCATTGACTGCAGGTGACTAAAAACCACAGAAAGTGAAACCACGGATAACAGGGGACTACTGTATATCTACCTACTCATTTAATCTTCACAATGACTCAATAACACAGGTATTTTTATTCCCATTTTACAGATGAGAAAACTGAGGGACACAAGGTCAAGTAATTTTCCCAGGGACGCAGAGAGAAAGGGGAGAGAGAGAAACCAGGGAGGGGGCAGGGAGAGAGAGAAAGAGAGAGAGAAATGGAGCCAGGATTCAAACTTCAGAAATTGTGGCTCCAGAGTCTGTGAAGCACCATGCAAAAGCCCACCCACCAAGCTGTTTTCCCAGATTACTACAACATCTGCAGGAGATTCAGCTCAAGGACAAACTGCATAGAAAGCCTCAGGGTGAACATTACAGTCCCTCATCACAGGCTACAAAAACAGCCTAAACTTACTCAGGTAAACCACTTCCCCACCCCCATGACCCGGACCACTTCAGCCCATGGCCCTTCAGCACACTCTACTTTTTAAATGCCCACAAAACATGAAAACTAGCTCTCAGCAAGGGCCACACTGCACAAGCCACGACGCTAGCCCCCCTCTTAAAAGCACAGAATCTACAGCCAGAAAACAGGTGAAACTCTGCACTGCCTGACTGCATGACCCACAGAAAGCTGGTGAATCTCTCTTTCATCCTCTGCCGTGGCGCGCACACCTGTAATCCCAGGACTTCGGGAGGCTGACGCATGACTATAGCAAGTTCAAATCTAGGCTGGGTAATTTAGCAACTTAGCAAAACCCTGTCTCAAAGTTTAAAAAAGGCTGGGGATGTAGGTCAGTGCCAAGCCCTGGGTTCAACCCCCAGTACTGAAAAGAAGGAGGGGATAATAACTACTTAAATCAATCTGCATTACTCACATATTCCATATTTACAAATTCACCTGCCTGGTAAGATTTGTCACCCCCAAATCAATACTCACAGTGCTGTTCTAATTACAGCACTTGTGGATATGTGCAGGGCAGCAAAACACTGGAATCGCCCAACACTCATATTCGCAGCTAACATTGAACACAATGATGTTGTACCTTCTTTTTTTCAGTTCTCATTCGGGAAGTGCTCTCTTTGCAGCATATTAGCACCATGTTTTTCACACTTTTGGGCTTTCGTTGGTGGTTTTCTGAAAAATGGCCCCCAAGGAGAGTGTTGAAGTGCTATCTAATGTTCTTAAGAACAAGAAGGTGATGCTATGTCACATGTGTGTTCGATAAGCTTCCTCTAGACACAAGGTGTTGCGTTGTTGGATGTGAGCCTGATATTAATGAGTCAGTAACATATATTAAAGAAAGTGTCTTTCAACAGAAATACGCATAAAACAAGGTTATGGATCGATGGAAATGTTGTGGCCACAGATTCACAGGAGCCTAATTTTGTATTTCCCTTAGGAGCGAAGGTACAGTACTCACTAACTCAATATTTGCAGTGACTTCATAGAGCCTCATTCCTGCTAGTAATGACAATTGACCCTACCTCATGTTACTGTCGTTAATAGGTTTTGATTTGGGTTTTGGTTTTGGTTTTGGTTTGTTTTGTTTTGTCTTATTTTGCAGTACTGGGGATCGAATGTATCTTCAGTCTGAGCTACATCCCCAGCCCATTTTTTAGTTTGTTGGTCTCCTTGTTTGTTTATTTGTTTGTTTGTTTTTATTTTGATACAGGGTCTCACTAAGTTGCTAAATTGCTCGAGCTGGGTTTGAACTTGTGATCCTCCTGCCTCGGCCTCCCAGAGTGCTGGGATTACAGGCATGTACTACCACACCTGGCTTTTCTTCAGTCTTAAATGAGCTGATTTCACTAAGGCACTCAGAGTGCTTTGACACACACTAAATGCTGTGTAAGCACTTTTCATTACCTTGTATACAGATTCTTAGTTTGAAGACTAACATGAAATTAAAGAGAGCTAGGGTTCTGCACAGAACTCACTTTCTTAGGTAAAGTTGAGCAGAACAATTGAGTGATCCATTCAGATGTGTAGACAGGGTTTTGACATTATGGCACACCATTGGTGATAAGCCCAGAGTCACTAACAGCTGTAGGCTGAAGAAGACTTCCATGAACATCACAGGGTTCACCTGTCAAGTATCCACTCCCCATAGTTTTCCTCCTCAGCTTTCCTTGGAAACATCCATGGGATCTTGGTAGGATCAGCAAGTCAGGGATGGTCATGTGACTCAAGATAGGCCAATCAGAAGGCCTCTGCCTGGAATGTGCATCTTACACGGTTTTATTCACCCTGTCAGTGGTGTCTTGGAGGAATGGACCATTAGTTCCTGCTTCTTAAATCCCCAGAACTTCTTTGCTTCCAAAACTTTCTAAAGACTAAATCTTCATCTATTCCTTCACATATCTGAATTCTCCCATATTGTTGTAATAAATTAATTTTTGCTTAAGTTAACGAGAGCCAATTTATGTTTCTTACAAGTCAAGGATTCTAACTAAGATGGGAATTTTCTAGGATAACACTGTTTTTCCATCACCTTTCCCTGTCAATTTAAGCCTCAGAAAAAGGGAAATGCCAGTGCCAACCACTTTCTCCTACAGAACACTTTGCTATCGGTGGTAGTATTTTGAGGGGAGAGAGCAGGGCAAATACATCTATGGAACACCCAGATGTCCTCAATGAGTTAAATTCTAGTTCCGATGAATCTCAAGGTTCCATGAGATCATCAAACCACCACCTGGGATCCCAAAAGATCCTGTAGAAAAGAAACACTAAGAGGTTCAAAAATGTCATTCTGTCTGTCAAAAAGCAGCAAGAAATAGATGACTACAGACAAAAGAGCCAGCATACGGAGAGTGAGGCATATCAAACTAACCCCATTTCCTTTTTGTACGTTTTGTTTTGGTTTTGGACAGTTGCTAATCTGTTGAATGGAGGAAGTACAACGTGGACCATGTCTCTGGGCTTTAACAAAGGCTTTCTCAGCCCAACTTACAATAGTTTTCTCTTTTTGTTTTTTGTTTTGTGTGTTTTTGTTTGCTTTTGTTTTCTGGGAATAATGGAAAATACTGTCTTCTCAGACAGTTTCGCAGATTAGTGACAAGTTAAACTTCTACAGCTAAACGGTCCTGATTAATGTAATTTGCCTTTATGGCACTTACAAGTAAAATTATGTATATAATTGTTCATGTCTAACTTCCCCAGTAGAGCCACGAGTGAAAGAACAGCATCTGTCTCAGTTGCCATTACGTCTCTCACATCCAGCATTGAGCCTGGCACGTAGACAAGGGTTCAAAAAAACTACTGCATGAGCACATGCGTGCGTGAACCAGTCATCAGTGAATTTATGTCAGGCTACTAAGGGAACACTGCAAGAGTTGCAAACATAAGCGCCCACGGGGTTGCCCATACAGAATGAGGCAAACAGGGCCACAAAAGACCACATCTGTCCACAGGAGTCAGCGGCTGCTTGGTTCTAATGCTGCTGCTACAAGGAACTGCAGAATGTGAGCTGCTGGTTATGATGATCTTTAAAAGTACCATAATACAGGGATTTTATTAGGAAATTCTATTTTTAAAGACAGGCTATCCTTTTTTTAAATATTTAACTCTTTTTCACTGAACCAAAGACACCTGCTAGTGAGCTCTGCCGAACAGAGGCCTGGGTCTTCGGCTTCGGTCCTGTGGCACCTGGTCCTTCTCATGCTAAGACTTGGAGGAAGCATCAAACAAGTCAAGTTCACGAACAACCCATCGCTGAGAAGGACAGTGACCATGCTGAGGTTTAAATGGACAGGGAAGATGGAAATAAGATTTTTTTAAACACAGATAACAGAATGGATTTTTGTTTTTTTGTTTTGTTTTTTGGTGCTGGGGATCGAACTTGGGGCCTTGTGCTTGCAAGGCAAGCACTCTAACCACTGAACTAAACCCCCAACCCTAACAGAATGGATTTAACGCAAGCACATAGAAGATCCGGAAACCCCATTTACAAGTCCAGGAACACAATTCGGATTAAGAGGTTTTCAGATTAAGTGTTTGTGAATCACTTAAAGATTCCATTAGGCAAAAGGCTCCGTGAGTCAGCAGTTACAGAGGACTACCAAAAATAGTTCATGATTTTAGATTAATTAAAGTGTATTATCTACAACAGTGAGTACAAATTGGTAGCCCACATTTTGTTTGGCCTACAAGTTGTTTTCTCGTATTAAAAAATAAATAAAACACCAACACTCCAAAATTAGGTATTTCCTCATATATAGTCTGATTTCCTTTCTCTCCTAAAAAATAATAATAAACAACTGGCAAGACACAAGCTTGAGCACAGCAGTGGTCAACCCCAACAGACGGGCCATGCCCTTGTGCTTCACCATAGTCCCCACCACTCCTCATTACCTTCCTGCCACCAGACTGGCGATCAGTTTCCATTTCATGCTACACTTGTGCTATTATGTTCGCTGTGGTACACTTCAAAGAATGGAAACCTTCTTTTGCACCCATCTCTTCGAAAAGAGTAAAACATGAAAGCTATACTGAAAAATACGTATGCGTCAGAAGAACTGTATGTTTCTTTGCATAAGTGAAAAAATTTCTTAAGATTTAGTATACAGCTATTTCTTCGATCTACAGGTATTAAAGGCAGTTGCCTGGTTCCTGCAGAAATTTGAATTTGTGACCCCAAACTAGAACACAGGATGCGATGGTTCATCTAGATTCCACAAGCTGAAGTATTATATAGGATTTCAGAACTCAGTATTGCAAAACAGCAGAGAAAGAGGGGCCACAAAGCAGATAGACTGACAGCAGCTGCCTTGAGCCAACATCTCTTGAGGTCTCTGCCCATTTTGGCCAGACGTCTCTAAAATCATCCCTCTCACCAGTAAGAGCAGGCCCTAGTTGTAGGGTCTTCCATGTACACAGGCCCCGTCACAGCTGACCAGCCCACGGACGGGACTCTGGCCCCAGAATGCCAATCAGGTTATCCCAAAATTTTGGAGTTGGACCTAAGAGATGCCATCTGTCTTGTCTGGGAAATAGTGTGAAGGACAGGAGGGGAAGAGCAAGTTGACCTAGTGCAAACTGAATCAGAAAAGAGAACCGACAGACAAAGGAACCCATGGCTCGGACACAAAGAGAGAACGGAATCCCACAGCTGCCTGCATTCCTGACAGGGTTCCAGTCTTTTATTCAGTGACTCATAAGCCCGGCGAGCTTCCCACCCCTCAGCGCACGGGATAACCTCCAATAACAAGAGCAATAATAGCAGCAGCTCAGACTCTGAAGGGCTTCCTGTGTGCTCAGGACTACATGTTTCCCATACATAAAATCACCTACTTTTCCTGAAACCTGATGAAGTACCTAATATTTTTATCCTCCCTCCTTGTTTTGTACATAAGGAAACTGAGGCACCGACATGAAGTAACTTCCCAAAAGCTGCTGGCACTATGGCATAGCAGAGGCAGAATCCAGGGAATATGTCTCCAGGGTACGCCTTGCATTTAACTATTTCGCCTCTTGGCCTCAGCTGGAAGTGAATTTCTATCACCTGCGACTGCAAATACACTGCCTGAGATGCAGAGATCCACGTGCACTTGGGGAAAGGCAGCCACCTGGAAGGTGCTGCCACGAGGACACTGCCTGTTCTTCCTGTTAAGTCGGCCAGCAAGAGACCGTTTCCTGGAACCGGGGTGGCTCCTGGAACCAAGACATGGCGAAGCCACTCCTGCCTCGCTTTAGCAACCCGCTGACAATTACGGGTGTTGAGCATCCATGACGCGCAGCTAGCATCTTGGAGAAACGAGATGGGCAAGGGTCTGCTCCCCCAAAGCTCACTTTCTATAAGAGGAAGAGAAACTAATCATTTCAGTTACAGAGTCTATGAGACAAAAAAAGAGTATAAAAAAGGCAATGTGATACAGGAGTGTTGGAATGATAGCGGGGAAGGGCTTACAGAGGCTCCATTTTCAGCAGAGATGGAAATGATGAGAATCAGCTGGCTGATGTTGTGGGCCTGGGAAGAGACCTAGAGAGGGGTACAGGAGCAAGGACAAGCATGGTGAGCACAAGGACCCGAGATGCAGCAGACGGCTGGAGCACAGATCCATTCTGCCACATCTAGCTGGACATGTTGGTGTGCCAGGCCCGTGGAAAGATGACCAGGATTCAGTCCTTTGCAACTCAGAGGCTAATGAAAGAGTGAGTGTGTCAGGTTGAAAAAATAGCCTGCTCTTCATTCCTCCCTGTGTCCACATCCCTTGCAACGTGACTCTGCAGCTCCCCTCCTGGAGAGACGAAGCCTACCCCTGACTCCTTGTTAGAATGATGTGTGACTTGATTTTTGCCTGCACGCAGAAGTAACCATGTTCCAATTCAGAAGTACTAAGTGTGCCCTGGGTCCTTGGAACTGTGTTCTTCTCCTGCATGAACAAGCCTGTGTAGTCTGACAGAAGAGGGCCCAGTCACTGTACTGCTGCAGTGAACATATATCCAGGTGCCAGACATATGAGTGAGGCCATCCTAGATCAACCAGGCCCAGGTAACCTGCTAGCTAACCACAGACATGCGAGCAAGCCCAACCAAGATGAGAAGAACCACCCAGCTAGTGTGCAGTTTGGGGGTGTTTGTTACAAAGCAGCAGCTAATTCATACATCTAGGGTAGATAATCGACAGAGAAAAGCCCAGGAAATTGTGGGAACACAGAAACAGCCCTGAAGAGCGTGCTCTGTGACTGTGCCTGACAGCCTGTCGAAGCTCCTGATTGACCTTCTCTGAAGTTAGGTCCTAAAATTGGCTCCGGTGATGCCCTGAAGCAGCAAATACTTTGACATGCTACAAAGAGGAGAATCACTAAACAGCTTCATTAAGAGATCCCAAGTGAACAATCAGAAAGAATCTCGGGTTAAGAGCTGCAACCCTGGAATGAAACAGACCGGGCTTTTAACTCCACACTTGCCCCTTCCCAAACCTGCCTCCTTGCTGAATGCTATGGTTTGAACGTGTGTGTCCCTCAAATTTAAGGCAATGGTATTAAGAGTTAAGAGCACTGGATGATGATGACAGGATTCATGTCCTCATAAAACAGCTTCAGGGAGAGTTAGTCCCTTTTCTCTTTCTGCCTTTGTTCTAACATGTGAGGATAAAGCATTCGTGCCCTCCAGCAAGGCACCATCTTGGACAGAGAGAGTAAATCCTCACCAACCATCAAATATGCCGGTGCCTCGGTCTTGGACTTCCAACCTCCAGGACTATGAGAAGCAAATTCCTGTTATTTATAAACTACCTACTCGGTGTTATTTTTTTTTTAAGCAATTTTTTATTTACAGTATAAACGTTACAAAGGTATACTCGGTGTTATTTTGTTACCGCATCTCAAATGGACTAACAAACTTGATGACAGAGTGAATGAGTAGAGTAGAGAGTAGCCAGCACATAGGACACGCTCATTTACATCTTCATATTTATTATATATGAGCAAAAGAAAGGAAAACTTGCGTGAGGAATGTATCATTCCCTGGTGGCTTCTGAAAAAACTTTAGGTAGAACATAGGACGTTCAGCCACACCAAAACACATCAGGAGAAAATGGTTCCCTCTTTTATTCTTTTCTAATTCTCCTAACTTATTAAAAGACAAGTTTTGGGGTTGGGATTTAGCTCAGGCGAAAGGCCCTGAGTTTGATCCCCAGCACCAGAAAATAAATAAATAAATAAAAAGACAAGTTTAGTGCCGATATGTTTTAATCATCACTCTAATATTTGCTAAACTCCCTGTTTCGAAGTCAGGTCTTTGTAGCCAACAGTATCTAGAATTTCATAATATGGTTTTAATCCCATCCATTTTTATGGTTACTAATTATTTGTTGTGAGGCTGCTTTTCCACTCATATGGTGATGAAATTTCCTTTAAAATAAATGTGTTGGATGTTTAAATACTGCATTGTTTCTCTGGTGTGAGAAACTGAAAATGTAAAGACTAAAATGTATCCTATTGGGAAAGGGATGAAATTGTCCAAATGGTAAGGAGAACAAAGGAGGGGTAGGGCGAAAGGAAAAGAGAGACAAGAGAAATAAGGAATAGAAGGAAAAAATGGAAACAAAGCTTTTGCTAATAAGGAGGGAGGAAGGGGTGATGGGAGGGGAGGGGAACAGTAAAAAAAGAAGGAGTGAGATATATCATGTACAGGTCATCCCCTATCATGAATGTTATCACTATGTACATCTAAAATGTACCATTACAATAAAGATTTTTAAAAATCTAAAAAATAAAATAAAATAAACTGAGATCATTTTTCCAAAGTTTTTTTTAAGAAAAGAGCAAGCAGCCTACAGATACACCAAATGTCATAAAGAGCAGAATATTAGGGAAGACTAATAGGATTTGAAATTTCACCTGGTTCAAATTCCAGTTTAGTCAAGTTACTAGCTATGTGACTGTCTTAGTCAGCTTTTGCTAGGTAAGGCTACAATAACAAGCAACCCCAAATTTCTAGTGACTTAGGATATCTCAAATTTAGTTCTTTATCATACTACATGTCACTGAAATTATCTGTGACCCTGTGGCTCTGCTCCATGTGTCTTTTACATCCCAGGACACAAGCTAAGGAAACCGCCCTTTCTTGGTTTGTGGCAAAGGGAAAAAGAACAATGGCCAAACCAAGGAATAGCTCTCAAGCTCCTATGTAGATTTAGAGTATATCATATCTGCTTACATTCCACGGGCCAGTTCACATCCTATGGCCAAGTTCCACATTAATGGGACAGGAAAGTATATCCCTCTTGCAAGTAGACACCATAAATCTCACAGCAATTGGGTGAGGATGTATAGTTCTCTTATAGGGAGGGGAGCGAGTAATTGAGACAATAATACACTCTGTTACAGTGACCTTGGGGAAATCACTTTTGTTTCTCTATCTGTGAAATAGGTTTACTTACTTTAGTCAAGCTCAATAAATACAAGTTCCTTTCTTCTTTTCTATCTTCTGAGATTCATTTGGCAACTCAAAACCAATTTAGAAAGGTGATCATATACCGACTATATTCAAAAGTTTTGGCCAAGATCAGTACCAGTCAAAAACAACTCTAAGCAGACCTATTTTTGTGAGATAGGCAACGTCTCAAACTGGGTACAGTTCCCTCTTATGCCATTCAACTTACATCACCTTCACTTTATGAAGATTTTTTTAGACCAGCACTTATAAGTTCTGCAACTAAAGAGAAAGATGTTAGGGAACCAGTTCTATTAATTGACATGATAACATTAGTGTAGTCATTGAGAGCACACGTTTTGAATTTAAGTCATGGCTCTGCCGCTTTTTTGTTATATGACATTAAGGAAGTTAAATAAATGAGCATCAGACTATTAATCCATAAAATGGAGATAACAAATAGGTTACTGTGAAAATTAAACGAGATAATTCGTATCAATTGCTCATCTCTGTGTTTGGCCCAAATAATGTTCAATAAGTAGAAACTCTTATTAATGCCAAAACATGTCCCAGAAAATAGATGTTCAAGTATTTCAATCAATGTTTTGCACCCAGTAAAAGGAAGTCCTTGCTTACACCTGCTACATAAGTCTGAGTTTCTACTTTTTGTTTCTCATTCTGTGTCACGGGAAGAGTACATCCCTGGGAATTCCACAGAGATGGCTTGACCTTGTGTCTATCTGTGGCGGATTTTTCCACTCTTTTTTAAGGAGCTGAAGAAACATAAAGTGCAGAGATCGCTGCTGAAAGTGATAAATGGATGTGGGCCACGGCACCATCAGTCTCTCTAGCATTCTGTTCAGCGGGTATTTCAGTAAAAGGCTCTCAGCGTACACGGAGAGACCCTCAGAAAACAGACCTTGAGGAGTGGGTCTCTTTCTACCACTCTTTGGAGTAGAATCCCCAGTTTTCTGCATTGTAGATGTTTTCAGCTGGTTTCATCTCCCAGCTGAGGGACTTGTCACCAATTACTTGGAAAGAGATGAATAATTAAACAGACTTCTCTCTAGAGATACCAAGTGGAAGTGTCTGGCTAATAGTAAAAGGTTGGCAATAATAATCTCCCTGTGGCTCACAGCACTTTGGTCTATTTCTAAGTCTGCCCAGGCCTCCGTCACTGCACAAGCTGTGACAATTATTCTCTCTGAGTCTCTGTTTCCTCACCTTTGAAGCGGGAATAATAGATCAATACTTTGTAAGTCTTCAAGGGCTAAACCAATAGTAAAGAAGTCCAGGCATTAAAGTGACACAGGACTTGGACAGGGCAGGACTGATGAAAACAGACCAGGACAAACACAAACAACTAAGCAAAGGACTAGTGTCTGGAGATCAAAGCAAAAATGGCCACAAATCAATCAGAAAATGTCAGGCAGAGGGGGGACAGTCACAGAAAATGAAATACAATCTTTCAATAAACATGTAAAAAAAGATGCTCTAAGCTCATCCAAATTAAATGCCACTTTTCTCTCATCACATTGGCAAAACATAAAAGGCTGAGAATAACACGATTTGAGAAAGATGCAGTGAGATGGAAATACGCACTGCTGGTGGGAGTGTGCACAGGTTCATCCACTTTGAAGAACATTTGGCAAAAATCTATTAAAAGCTGAATCATTATACCCCATGGCCAAGCCATTCTACTTCTCAGGAACTAGAGAAACACTTGCATATGTGTGAGACATGTGTGTGATTCCAAAAAGAAGCCTAAATGTTCATCAACAGGGGAGTGACCAATACTTGGGGGGAAATTCATACTCTGCAACACTATGGAGTTCTAAATAGACAACCAAATTCACAACAAATGGTGGCTTCTGGAGAAGGGGGAGGTGCTAAATTGGGATATCAAAAGAGTCAAAAAAAAGTCTCCAAACCTTATCCATGATACGTAATTTATCTTAATGAGATTATACTTGTGCGTTTCTTTGGATTTTTTTTTTTAACACAGCAAGACAACCTCACTATATCATCCAAGTTAGGTCACAAAATCCAGCTGACTGCAGAATCAGCAGAAGATAATACTCATGGTGATAAATACGACCATAATTATAACCACAGGACTGAGGTGACTCCCTCCGCTGATGCCTTCTCTTGCCTCTGAGAAACAGTAAACCTCAGCACACCTGGCTTTTTGCTGTTCTAATAGCCTAGAGAGGCTTAATCCCTTCCCAGGGGTGATAATTAAAATTTTTAATGCAGGCAATTTACAATCAATAACATTAACAACTGCTGCTCTTATCTACTTTCTGTTGGGGTGAAAAGAAGGGGAAATGTGTTAGAGATGGAAAAAACTGAGTGAGGCACAGAATTCAGGAGGACCCCGTGGGACCAGAGGCCAATTTGTCCACGAGGAGGCTGTGAACTCAGGAAGAGAACGTCTAGATGATCCATCTAGCTGATAGGCAAAGCCCTTTGTATTCTGGGCTTACGTCTCTCTTTCCAGAACCTTCACTCTGCTCCTCCCAGCCTAGTGGGCAGAATCTGTATGAAGAATCAGACCTAAGGCAATGGGAGGGTGTAACTGACCAAGACAGAAGTACCAGATGAAGCACAGCGACCGATCCAACAGAAGCACATTCTGATCCATCTCAGAAACCCTTCTCACAGAGTTACTCTATCTCCACTAAGAGATGGAAAAATGGAGAAGGCTCCGCCTCATGTTTCTTGCTTGATCACACACTGCTCCCATGCCCCCAGAAAACAGATTTCTGTTATGAATCTATACATTTTTCTCTTTCCTGGCACATACCATATCTGAAATAATTATTTTTGTATACTCATTTGTTGCCAGCTTTCCACCAGAATGTAAGCTACATGAGGAGCAAAGACTTTACCCCACTTGCTCGCTGCTGTGTGAACAGTGTCTGGTACACAGCAGGCGCTCCATACATGCTTTTCAAATCTGGAAAGCAGGAATGCTTCCAGCAATACGGCAAGGAGCCTAAAATAAAATACGCGATGATGAGATGGCTCACTGAACAGAGATAGTGATTAGAAAAGAACTCAAAATGTCTATCTTGGAGGGAACCGTTTCTATTCCTAATGGGCATAATAAAATCCTAAGGTTTTACTAGATTTTTGCAGTGGCTCTCTGCAAGTGGCCTAAAAGTTAAAACCTTCAGGCCCATGGCACTACAAAGGGGAAAGGGAGATGCATTACTAAGTTCCAAAGTTTGACTTCAGCTCAGCTAAGACTTTTACTCTTTCCTCATTAGTGACAAGACAGGTACAGAAAAAAGAGCAGCAGCTTCCTCTTTTATTTTTAAAAAAAAAGAAGAAAAAAATACTGAACTCTGAACTTCCTCTCTGTTAACCACAACTTACTACTGAGTTTTACTTTGGTAAAAACATTGCCAAATAAATAATAATCCAGCACCTTGATGGTGCTGACTGATAGTGTCTATCCCAGACTCTGCCTGGCACACTGCCTTCTGATTCTGCCCTTTAAGAAAGGGGCCACTCCTGGTACCCTGATTGGAAGACAACAAACTAAGTCAAGGCCGCCATGAAACCGCCTCGCTGGCCTTGGTGGCTGCCACAGTTCCACTCCCACGGAAGACACTCCCATGCCAAAGTGAAAGTGAGTCCCCCCGGCAGACTGTTCTAAGGCACAAACCCACACCCAGATGCCCTGGAAGGCACTGGGATGCTGGGACGTCGGTGCAGAAGCCCGAGTTGGGCCCAGGCTCCGCCACTTACTAGCTCTGTGACACTGGGGAAGTGACTGACCTTCTCGGCATCAGTTTTCCCAAATGTTAGAGCACAAGAAAGCTTCTTTCTGATGTGGTCAAGTAAACTTAAACTAGACCCAATCTTTCTGCAAATACAAACTCTGGAAAAACTATTTCAAAACTTTTTTTTAAGCCTAAAAGCACTCGAGAGTGAAGAAAAGAAAGCAGATAGAGGGATGTAAAAATTGAAAGAAGGGAATGGTTATTTTATAACCGTTAGCCTGAGAGTGGGGTGCAGTCGGCACTGAATGATAGCTAAAATTCCAATAGAAAACTCCAAGACTTTCTGGCATGCAGAACAACAGGACAGATTTCAGGTCACTCATACCTGTTGGAAAGTGAGAACAAAATTTAAAAATAGAACCAAAAGAAGAGAATCCCAAATTCTTTGTATAAACTCTATCCAAGTATCTGACTGACTCTTGAACCATGCATGCGTGAAGAAGCCTCAAAGGAGACTCAAAGATAAAATTAAAAATAGAACTGACGTCTGGGCTGATGACCGAGAGGCAGTTTATTGTCCAGCAAAGACAATGACCTAGTAAAGCAAAACATCAACACTATTCAGAGAAATATAACAGAATCCAGTCTCCACATCATAACATTCACAATGTCCAAGATGCAACCCAAAACTAATTGGCATATGAAAAATGAAGAGATGACCCAATCTCAACAGAAAAGCTTATAAACCAAGAAAAAAAGGAGGAGACAACCAGTTCTACTACTTTGGAGAATAACCTGAAATTGTAGGAGGTCTAACGCGTCTAAGCCGTAAATAGCAGAAGACCCATCTTGAAATAATTTAAGCAACAAGAGAATTGATTATTTGGCAAAACAAAATTTCAAAAGATAGGACTTCATCGAAGCTAGTAACTCCAGTGGCCTAATGACTCAGTGGAGACCGTCCTCACCATCTTTCCACAGTGCCACTCGCAGCGTGTCAGCCTTGTCCCTTACAGACAAGCTAGCTGACGCAGTTCCCAGCATAACATGTAGGTACAACGCGAAGTACTGCCAGACAAGCCCTTTATCCCATGCCCCTTTCCCTCCTGCTCTGTACACTGTCCTGTGAGGATGTGCCTGGATACACTGCAGCCTTGCTGGGACCAAGAAGGGAGACATCAACGATATTTTGAAGATGGCAGAGCAAATATTTGGGAGGAGCCTGAGTCTTTGATGAATCTGTTAAGCCTTTCATTAAACCAACCCTGGAACCACCTCCCTCCAGACAGCTTACATGTTCTGATACTAACAATCGAACCATCCTACTTGGAAAAAACACTATCAGAATTGGAAAACCAGGAACATTTGCTACAAATAGAACACAAGACTGGAAAACACGAGCAAAATTTAAATTATCAAATTCTAGCAGGTACACAGCTCTCACATATGCTGTAGTCCTTCCGTTTAAAGCACTATTTGCATGCATCAGAAAGATGTTTAAGACATGACAGCACCAAACTGAGATATTCTCAACAAATACAAGAATTAAAAATAATTTTTAAAAACCTATGCACGTTACAGAATAAATGTAATGAATGTGACCAATGTATGTAGAATGTACCAATACATGCTCTTGGTTTAAAATAAAATAAAAAAAAAAAAAAAAAACCTATGCACGTCCATGCTGTGTAACATCACGGACCATTAAAATCTGAGTGTCTCCAGTAATATGGTTTAGATTTTTTGAAAATATATTCCTGTATTAATAACTCCCAAATCTTTACTTTCATCCCTGACAAATTATTCCCAGTTGCTATTGAACCCTGCAACCTGGATATACCACAGGTACTTCAAAGTCAATCTATCCAATGCAGAAATCACTATCTTCTCCCCGAGCTATTCATCAAATATCCAAACCAGAACTGCCTCAATAGCTGACAGTATTCGGATTACTTTTTCCTCTGCTACATGCCAGCCAAGGTTGCACTATGCCTCACACAAACACTATCATATTCGATCCAGTCTCTGTGCAGTAACTCCTGCCATTATCATTTGCCCCTTTTCTAAAATGAGGAAGCTGAGGGTGAAACATTTGCCTAAGGTCACAGATTTGAATGCAGATCTAATTTCTTTTTTCCTACTTCACAAAGAAAGACCATCAGGCAAGAATTTCTCAACTGGCCTCTAAACTTCTTTTGTTTGCTGTACACTTTCCCTTCTCTTCTCATTTCTACCTGTGTTCCCTCCTCCCACTGCACACTAAGCTGTCCTCCACCGGTTCCTTTACTTGTCCCCTTCTGGCTTCAGCACCTAAAGCTGTCAAATGCATCATCTTGAGAAGAGCTACGCTCACCCTTGAATCCTGGAGGTCTTCATCCCTTCTTTCCAAGATCCCTGGTCCTCTCTCTGCCCCTCCAAATCTTCTTCAAACTAAACTTTCCTGGCACCGTTCACTCCTTCCTTTTAGCAAATGTCTCTTCTCTCCTTTGCTTCTCTTGGCCTGCCACCATTTGACCTTTTTCACTGATTCCTCTTCCACAAAACTCAGCTAAAGGGGTTGGAGATTCAGCTCAGTGACACACCACTTGCCTAGCAAGCGCAAGGCCCTGAATTCAATCCCCAGCACCCTCCCCACCTCCAAAACAAACTCAACTAAGAATTCTGGGCAGCACCCCCAGGACCCTCAGGAAAGACTTGTGCCCCATACTTCTTCTCCTCCTCCCCGCCATGACAGCTCATATCACACTGAGCTACTGATTTATGGGTCTGCTCTACCAGCCAGAGGGCTGCTTCAGTGCAGAAGCATGACTTATTTGGCTGTATTTGCCCTTTACACCACAGGGTAAGGCACAAGGATATCACAGGAATATGCCAACTGGAATGCTCTGTGTTATTACTCCCTATACATTACTCTCTTATGAGTGGATTTTTGAAAAGATACTCAGGGATCTCAGGCTTTCCACATCAGGTCCCACACCTTGCTATTCCTCCTCTTGTGCCCTGGCCAAAGAGTGCTTAGGGCTCCTGGCAGAGTGAGGTGAACCTGCAAGCTTCGGAACCAGACTGCCCAGGTTGGTAACCCTCTTCAAGTACAGCTGGTCCCCAATTTAAAATGGTTGAACTTACGATTTTTCAACTCTCTGATGGTGTGAGAGCAATGAAACCACACCTCAGATTTATTGCAATCTTTTCCCAGGCTAGTAATGTGCACGTAAAGATTCTCTCCAACCAGTACTCAACAGTGGTGTTGTTAAGCTGTGACGTTTGCTAGTCTAGGTATATTTTTGTGCATTTTTAGTTTGGGATTTTTTCATCTGACAATGGATTTACCAGGATGTAACTTTATGATAAATCAAAAAGTATCTGTACTTCTTAGTTTCAAGACTTAGGGCAGGTTGCTTAATGTCTCTGTAGAGTTAATGAAATGCAGCTCCTGGGATACTCTGGCCATCAGTGGGATCATGTGTGTGAAGCATTCGGCTCAGGGTCTCAACAAATTAGAACAGCTAATTCCATTCCATGGCAGTGCCCACAGTATCCAAACCTCTTCTTTGCAAATGACTCAAGGGCTTTCACAATTCTTAGCCTGTCCTCCTGGCCCAGAAACTTGAGCATGAAGAGATCAACTGACTGTGGTCACAGGATCACTGAAAGACACGAACTAGAAGCCACTTTCTGAATTCCTTATTCAGGACTACGGCTAAAAACTCCCTCACTGGAAAAAAACATTGATGGAAACATTTCCCCACAAGAGAATTTCCACTTCCTGTCCAATGTGCCACTGCTGTGGCAAATACACGCTCCCGGCCCCACAAGACGGGCTGTCTCGCCATCGTGGACACTGGAGGCTGCCTGACTATCGTTCTGTCTCACTCTTCCAGGATCACCCATGTCCTTTACCTACAGTAAGTGGCTGGAAACTCAGGACTCTGGTTCAGACAGATCTACACTCAACCCAGGCGCTGGAGTTCCTCAACAAATTCTTATGTTCTCTAAACCCATATCTTTATCTACAAATGGGGATAATAATCCCAGCAAATCTTAGTGGAAAGTGAAGGCTCCAAGGGATAAAGTCTGTAAACTCGCCAGCTTACTGCAACATCCAAATATTAGCTGCCTTCCTTCTCCTCCTCTTCTCCTTCCTCCCCATCATCAACAGTTCCAGATCGCTGCCTTCTGCTTACACAGTCCTGGACCCAGACCCATGACTGAATATGACCATGTGCCGCACAGGGGAACTCTCCCAATTCATTCTGCCTCCGTTTTTTCAGCATAACACGAGAACAGTGACAGCAGCCACCACATAGGGCTGTTGTGAAAATTAAATGAGCTAATATATGTAGAGTACTCAGAACAGGGCCAGGCACAGTGTGAGCACTCAGTGAATGTCAGCTTGAGTCAGCAGCATTGAAATCTTATTTGAAGATGGCCCGGAAATGGAAAATTCCTTCAGCTTACCTGCCAAACTAATACAGGTCCTTCTAGGGACTGTGGAAACACACACATTCTCTCTCTCTTTCTGTCTTTCTCTCCTCTCTCTCCTCCCTCCTTCTTTTCTTTCCTTCTTCCCCCTCCCCCTTCCCTCTCCCCTTCTCCCCATCCTCTGCCCCTCTTGTCCTCTCCTCTTTTCCGCCTCTTCGCCTTTCTTTCCCCTTCCCCCTCTCTTTCTTCCCTTCTCCTCTTTCGAGAATGGCAAGGCTTAGCCCTGGCTTCATTTTTATCTTGGATTTGACTTTTTGTCCCATCTGGAGTGCTCTGGCCCCCTGATGGCCCTTAGGCCCCAAATCAGAGAAGGCCAGAAGAAAACACAATGAGGCCAGCTGTCATTTGGGCCCCCACCTATCCAGAGACAGCAGAGAATATAAGCACACACTGACTCCCAGCCCTCGGAAGCCCCAGCTGGAGGCAGCCCTCTGCAGAGTCCCTCCCCGGGGATCTGACCGGCCTCTGAGCTGGCACACTGTACTCACACCTCCCAGCAGCTCTGTGCAGGCCCTACACACCGCCTCCTTCCGCTCTCTGTGTGGATTCTGCTCATAAAACACTTCTTTCTCACTCACATGACCCCCCAGGATAACCATCTCCTCTCTGCAGGAGAGGACCGCTCTCTGCCAGCGCTTGCCACAGCACTCTGACCTGACACTTCACCCAAGTGACAGATCAAGCTAGGCAGTTCTACCAAGACCAATAATTCCATTTTTTAAAAAGCTTCTATATCATACTTAAAATTCTACTGGGAAAAATAACTTTTGTCTGTGATACACTAAAGATCAAAGATGATAATGAAAGTAATCTTAGGACACTGTGTTGTGTATGAATAAAACTTCTAATTATAAAGAACTCCAAACAATGCATTTATACCATCCTTAAAAATAAATTAAGACTCAAGAGTCTATGGGCCAATTTCAAGAGTTGCTTCTCTATACTCTTCACAGTAATTTTCAAACTCTGTTAACCATTACCCACCATTAGAAACGTAATTTACACTTTGACCCAGTTCACACATGCCTGTCATTCCTTTCATATATATATATATATATATATATATATATATATATATATGAAATGATTCATGAAATAATACCCTTCCTGAGGGTGATACACTCTGATATTTTCTGATTTGTCCCTTATTTTTTCCTGGTGTTCATGACTTACAAAATTGACTTTATGGCCTTTTAATGGCTGATGGTCCACAATGTTTAAAATAAAGGTATACAGAAGAATTCAAGAAAACTCCCCCAAATGGAGCTACAGTACATGTAAAGAGTGAAATGCAGCAAGGGTTTGGAGTCAGGGACTCCAGACATAGATATTGCCTGGAATTTCCTATGACTCAGGTGAGGAGAGTGCGGAGAGGTGGGATGAAGTACAAAGCCCCGAGGCTTGAATATGAATCCCAGCTCTCCTCTCTGTAGCCAGATTACCTCAGCCAAGTCATTCCCATATCCGTAGGCCTAGTCAGACTAGGACTCTCAGGAAATGGTATTCCAGTTCCAGTAAGCTACAGTCTACCAGTCTGTAATTAGTAACTACATCAGTTCTGTGCAGGAGCCAAAGGAAATACCTGGAGGCATGAGTGAGCCCCATAGTGCATCCTCCAGACCCTCCCTCACCTACAGGGCCCAGGTACTCACTCTCTCCTCCAATTGCTGAGAATGCTGAATCTAGCAGCCCACAGCTACGTTCTCCTTGAGACTCCTTCCTGGTCTAAGGCAATGCCACCTTCCCAAGAGCAGCCCACAGCCAATGGCCACTTCGTGCAGGACCCCACTGTCTCAAGTCTGAAGGTTTGAAGGGACATCCAAGCTCCAGCCAGGGGATCAGCTTTGGCCAATATTTCAACTATTGGATCGAGGCTGAACTTCCTTCTGTTGCTTCTCTCAATCCCTTGCAGGTGCTTATCCCCAAACAAACCACCTATGTGCAAATCTTCATCTTTTAAAACAGGCAGAAATGATATTAGCAAGAGTTACAAAAGGAGAACTACAAGTGAGAATGGTGCCTTTAGAGCATCTTTACAATTTATATATTTTTTTCAAAACTAATGGTTAATGAGCAGTCACATGTTCTTTGCATGCCCTTGTCTCATTTAAGCCAACAACACCCCCGGAGGACCGTTCTGTGCCATAACCTTCATTTTACAGATGAGGACCCTGAAGATTAAAGAGGTTAAGAAAAATTGCCCAAGACCCCTCTGTGATCAGTGGAGAAGCTGCGATCTGAACCCGTGTTCCCAACCAATGTGTCACAAGACCTCATCTCCATCCCTGTCACAGCTCTGTGATCATTTTCTTACCATACCATAGGACATGAACACCCTCACCCATCAGCCTCCTTCCCAGACATTCCCTCCTCAAGAGCAAGGCCTTGTGTTCCTTTCTCTGACTCTCAAGCTCTAAATGCAGTGTCAGTTGGTAGTGATGGTAGTATTTAGTGGTATGATTCAGTAGTAATGGCAGCAGTACTCAGTGCTTTATGTGCACTAAGACTTGGGCTGTATCATTTACATATAACATCATTTGGCCCCACCACTTGCTTGTGAAGTAGATACTATTATCACCAGGTACAAGCATAAGCCTTCACTTGGGACCTGCCATAGATTCGAGTTCATTTCAGGAGACACACATTAAACAAGAGCATTATACGAAGAACTAAGCAATTCCAAAGGCTGCATGGAAATTGGTGTGGTAGGTTCCAAAATGCCACACGATATTTGCAGCATCTCCAGTCCAGAGAACTCTTTTCTCTCCTCTATTTCCCGCTTTACTTCTGCAGCAAGCTTATGATTTGCTTTTATGGGCAGAACCTGAAGAAGCCATGGCAATTTCATGCACCATGAATGCAGCCACCACTATGTGATGAAGCTTGGAGAAACCCACGGACAATGACAGACCACCTAAAGAAAGGTCCCAGATGTCCCAGCACCCCAGCTGAGGCCCCAGCCTTTGAGTGAGCCCAGCCAGGAACAGACAGACCACCCAGCTGAGCCCAGCCCAAATCCATGACCCACAGAAACCAAAGCTTAAAAATGGTGGTTATTTTAAGCCACTAAGCTTTGAGGGTGTTGCACAACAACAGAAAATTGATTTGTTTGCAGAAAAATATCTAGAAGTAGAACCACTGAAGAATTCTTTTGTATAAGAGATGACAAATGAAGAGAATTAACTGGTGATCCTGCTTGCCCCCAACTCAGATCATAGTACTTAGGATGTCCAGTGGCAACCAGAAGAGAGAAGAATTCTACTTGACTGAAGAACTAGAAATTCTGGCAAGCACCAGGTTGTTCTAACAGCTAAAAACAAGAAGAATGCTACTTTATTTCACGCTTACTAACACAATCAGAATTTGCTCTCTCACAGATGAACTCTGGTATGTCTGATAAGACAGAGAAGTCTGGAGTTTCACATCTCAGTTTTACTGGTCACAGGAGATAAAATTGGATACATCACCCCAAAGGAAGTAAGAGAAAACCACTGGCTTTAAGGATTAGAGGTAGGATTAGCTGTGTTCTCCAGAACCACCTTCCTTTTCCTCCTAGATACAGAGCCCGTCGACCTGTTCTGATCCCTCCTGTAGTTGCGGTGGCCAGTGCCACAGTTCTGACCGACAGAATGAGAGGGGAGATGACATACATCCCTTTCGGGTTGACACAGCTGTGAAATGAGCATGCTTCCTCATGCCCGGTCCCCTGTCCACCAGCCCAGCAGAGAGGACCTGGGGCCCGCCTGCAAGAGTGCGCATGAGACTGCCTGACCAGGACCACCTGTGATCTGTGATGTAAGGGAGAAGCAAATCTGTCAAGCCACAGAGACCTCAAGACTCACCTGTTACAACAGCTTCAACAGGTTCTCACCGATAACTAAAACGGAATTTTTAAATCTAACTCATAAAAATAGTTTGTGAGCCAAAGTTTTCCTGGTATTAACAGAGCCACATTATTGAGTGAGGAAACTGTCAGAACGCCCTGGCTTCCTTGTGGTACAGTTTGCAACCGATGGGCAACATTAAAACAGGAAGCAGATGTCCCCCCAAGAAGGCAAACAGCACCATTCCTCCATGGGCAACTCCAGAAGGGGCCTGTCTCCCATAGAGATTTCACTTCTGTACACAAAAACCGAAAAGTCCCAGCTAACACTTCTCGGGTTCAGCCCCAGTAATTTAAAATGCTATGCCTTTGACACAGGTGCAGTGGTGTGTGCCTGTAATCCAAGGTGTTTGGGAGGTAGAAGCCGGAGAATCACAAGTTCAAGGCCAGCCAGGACAGCATAGCAAGAGCTTGTCTCAAAAATTTAAAAAAAAAAAAAAAAACTCTATGTCTTTTAAATTTTTATTATTAAAGCACAACACAAAAGTGGGCATACCTGAATGGAATCAGACACAAAAGTGTACATTCTACATGATTCTATTTACTTGACGTTCAGGAAGAGGTGAAAATAATCAGAGGTGATATTGGCTAGAATAACGACTGCTCTTCAGGGAGCTGGTAGAGAGATGCTGCTAGAGGTGCTGGTGATGTTGTTTCTTAACCTGGGTGCTGGTTACATGGGTGTGTTCAGGTTCCAGAAGTCCTTAAGCTAAATACTTACACCCAAATCAACTGACTCCCTCTATTCATTTATTTCTTCTCTATACTGTTCATTCATTTAATAAGTATTGACTGAGCACATACTATGTGCCAACAGCAGAGAAAGTACTCTGGAAAAAATGGAAAGTGAGCTAGCTGTAGTCCCTCCGCTCATGCAACTTATGCTCTCCTGGGGAAGACATCTGTCAAATGAATAAAACACTCAACTATATCATTAGAAAGTGTAAAAATGATGAAGAGTTATGAAATTATACAAGGGGGACCTAATTTGGAAGGTCAGGGAATGTTTCTCTGAACAAGGAACATCTGAGCTAAATTCTAATGGATGAGTAGGAGGCAAGCAGAGGAAGAAAAGAGCAATTTGAGCTAAAGAGAGAGCATGTGTAAAAGCCCTGTGGTGGGTAAAGGTAGGTAAAGGTGTATGTACCACGATTGAGGAAAACCAGTTGAATCTTCAAATGGAGAAGAAAAAATAAATGATGGGCAGAGAGTTCAAGGTGGGGCTTATGAGGATTCAGATCAGACAAAGATTTGTAAATCCAAGTAAAGGATTTGGGACTGGATCCTGGAAAGAACAAAATGCCAGTCACCCAACAATGGATCTACAACTGAAATAAAAGGAAGTTCCTCACCACTCTATGCCAATACTGCTTCCCTAAATTTAGCTGAGATAAAATTATCAATCCCCCAGCCATAAATTATGTCATGTAATTTATTCAGGTAACTATCCAAAAAACTACCCACAAAAAAATCTAGATAACTATCAAAATTCTCACTTGCAGCATTGCCTAAATTCCAACAAGTAGTCTCCACCATTACAGAGGAAAGGAAGAAATTCTATACAAGGTTATTGTCTTAGCTACTCTCTTGCTGATGAGACACAACACCCGACGTTCACAATGTAAAGGAGGAGAGGTATATTTCGGCTCACAGCCTGTAGAGGTTACAGTCCACACTCTAGCTCCCAGGCAGGGTGGCCTGGCACTGGGGCTCTGCGTGAAGGCAGGAAGCAGGGAGCGAAGGAAGGAGCAAGGAACAGATAAACCCTTCCAGGCCACTCCCCCCAGCGGCTCACCTTCTGGGACCAGATCCCACCTCCTGACAGCAGATCAGCTATAAATTCACCAGGGGACTGATCCACTGATGACTGTCCCGCCGCCCATGACCCAGTCACCTCCCAAACCTCTGCCTATGCACACATGAGGCTATGCACACATGAGGCTGCGGGGGCACATCTAGATGTAAACCATAACAGCGATACACAAAAATTACCACTCTCGTCATCACAGACAAACAAAAGCTCTGCAGACTTTACTTTCCACCCTAACCCATGCTATCTGCCAGCTTCTTTGACCCAAAAGAGTACAAAACAGTCCACTCAAAGGGTGAAATGGATGTAAGAGGTGAGGCCATCAGAAATCTATTTAAAGTTGAAATATTATCCATACATTTTCAAAATGAGGTCAGCAGATTAGGGTGACCACAAATTTCAATTTGAGTTTTTGGGGTTTCCCAGAAATTAAAGCATCACAAGCCAGGAAAGATAGAATGTCTCAGAAAGCATTACACTCACCCATACACAAGACACCTCTCTGCTCCCTGATAAGTGTCTCCCATCCCCCTCACCCTCTCTTTGTCTCCCATTTCTCTCCCATCATCAATGGCATTTCCTGCTCCTGACCCCAGTATGGCAGGCACATCTGTTTTTGCATCATCTATTTGATTCAGGAGCATCCACTTCGCTTCCCCAACAAGATTATAAACTCAGAGAAGACAAGGACAATGCCCAGCCCTTGCAAGAACAAAAATAGCAGGCATTTATGAAGTGCTCTCTGTAGGTCAGCCAAGGTGCTAAGGAAACACTTCACACCAGCTCTATACACGGGGTACTACACAGAGAGGAAAGCTCATAGAGGTTAAGTAATTTGCTTAAGGTCCCATAGCAAGAAGTCAAGAGTTGGACCAAAGCCATTCTGTCTCCCAAGCACAAAAGCAGCCCCACCATGCATGCGCTCGGGAAGCATGTGCTGCTGGTAAGTGACAGCAGTACAGAGGGAGAAGGAGTGGGAGGATTCCTTTCAGAGGAAAAATAATTTCCATGGCCCTCCGCACCTAAGGATGCAGTGAAGAAAGATATCCCTATTGTTAGAACCACGAAAATAACCTAGTAACCACCCCTCAAAATAGAACTGTCAACAGTATGACTGACATCAAATTCCAAATGTCTCTTTAGGACGTGAAAAATAGCAGCAGCCCCTAGATACTCCGGGAGGGCTCCCTGCACTGCCCCTAATGACCATTTCAGTTTGCCTCCCTGACCTCCAACCCCAAGAGCCTGGAATTTCAGGATCTGAGTGACGACAATTATAGTTTCAAAATGCATCTCACACTCCCCTTTCTCAAATATTAGGCCGTTTCCCTCACCCCCACACAGCCCACTCTGAAACAATGACAACAGCCACTTCCCAGTGACTACACTGTACTCATCCACCCAGGCCAGATCCTGCTGTGGGAGAAGGGGACACTTCTCTCCTATGGCTCCTCCCGCACACACCCTTCCTCCTGCTCCCTGCGGGTGTGCTGCAGTTGCTCCTCTTCTCCACCTGTGCTGTCTCCTGCCCCCGCCCCCTTGTCAATCTGGGAACAACTATTGTAAGATGGTTCCCAAACGTCGCCTCCTCTGTGGGACCTTCTCTACCCCTCTCAGAGCAGGAGGGATGCCACCTAAAGAGGTTCTACACTCTGGTGCAGCACTTTTCATGATGTATCAGAACTAATTTGGCCGCGTGCCATTCTTCCTCCAAGAGACCAGGAGAAACTTTGAGGGCACAAACAGAGTCTTACTTCCCTTTAAAGTCTGTGCTGCAGCCTGACATTCTACCATACATTTGTTGCGGGCTGTTTGTTCATTGTTCTTCCCCTTCTGCTGGAATGTAAAGTCCCTGAAGGCAGGGCTGTTCTGCTCACTGCGCCTAAAACAGGGTTCAAGTGCCTGAGGTAGGGTAGGCAATCCGTACATATTTACTGAATGGAAAGATCGATTTGTCAGTGGGTGAATGCATGGCTGGGACGAGGGCTGGGGAGACATGTGGATGATGAATGACTAGGTGAGTAGATAAAAGCGGGATCATGTTTTACTTGCCCTCAAGTCGCAGAGCCATGGAAGGACAGAATCAGGATTTAAAACGAGTCTGTTTGAGCCTGGATTCTCAAGCCCGATTTTATGCTGCCTCCTTAGAAGCCCAAAGTTTCATCTCTCTACAGCAAGCACCAAGGTGAAAGGGGGGAAAAAAGGCATCTTCAAAGTCCCGTTGGAACATGGTTATTCTTGAACAACTCACGTTGCATATCTTGAACCAGTTAATTTCCATCTACTGAGCAAATGCCAAGGCTCAAAGGAGAGGATTGGATGCCACCGGCTCTGGGTTTGAGTTTCCTGTCTGACTCGGGGGAGCTTTCCACAGGGAACAGAAAATACCCAGGAGACACAAATAAGCATGACAGAGGACAATGAAAAAGTAACAATAATGGTAATGATTAAAAGATGGGCACCTCCGAATAAAAACTACCATCTCTACCAGACCCTGCCCTTACTGTGCCCAGCAACCATCTGGAACACTGAGCTTCCTTCCAACAAACACTTCCGGGACATACACTGAACTCCTTCGATATTTATAAGGAGGATCAACTAGTTCAAAATCAAGTCCGGATGTAGAACAGGACCAGGCTCAACACTGGATAAAATAAACAGTTGGTTTATACGTAGAAACTAAAATGTATTTAAACTGACAATTCCCCATAGTTTTTATAATAAAAATAAAGAAACTCAATGAACGTTTACAAAGTTTACCCAGATTTCTATTAGAGAGGTGCTAAAGACATGTTAGCAACAAACAGATTTTTCTCCTTAATGGAAGGAGAATGAAGAATCTTTTTCCTTTTGAGACTCACTGCTGTTTATTGTGGAACTATTGAAAAATTATCTTCCAAATGAGAGAAAACAGGAATGATACAGTTAACAACAAATAATCTATGAGAGCGGGAAGCAAAAGCAGGAGGGAGGCATGAGAGTCATCCCATGTCCCTTGAAAACTGGCTTTCAGCTCACAAATGCCTCTCACTGAAATGCTCTGTGCTTTCTTTTCATTTACTTTCCATCTATTGCCTCAGACTTGCTCTTCCACCTCTGAAATTTGATTTTTCTGCTTCAAAACAGCCACCTCAAATTGCAACACAGAGCGGAAAGGATGTGAGCTCACTATCTGAGTTCTCTGTCACACCAGAAGAGAAGCCATCCCTAGGTAGCAGTCTAGTGCTACCAAATACGCCTTTTACAGATAGAGCACGAATGAAGATTCAAGGGTCCTCACCCAGAATGTCGCAAAGACAGTCCTCTGAGTATCTTTATCCAGGACATGAGCAGCTTAGTGATACAGAGTTTTAACTCTAGACCCTTGACAATTCACACTTTCTCCAGTTACCTCAAAGAATGGGAAGCTGGAATCTGGGCTTTCAAATTCCCAGACCAAAAGCTTTCCCAGTTCCACTTCCAAACTTTACATGAGTTAGCTCCCTTTATACATTCTCACAGCACCTAATACATTTCCTTCAAAGTCCTTAATAAAAGTGAAATTAAATCTCAGTGTAATGATTTGTAGAAAGTCTTGTCTCCTCTTATTACACCGTAAGCTCTGTGACAGTAGGAATCTTCTTGACAGTATTCACCATTGTTTGCTTGCTACCTAAAATATTGCCTGCCACACAGAACATAATCAGTGAGAACTTTTTACAGAGATGGATGGAAAGATGCATGCATGGATGGATGAATGGATAAAGAGAAGGAAGGATGAATGCATAGATGATGCATGTATGAATGGATAAATAAATGGGAAGATGGGTAAGTGGAAAATGGATGAATATAGTAAAAGCCAAATTTCCTACCAGATTTTTAGGCAGCCATCACACCTCCAAATGCCATACATAAACACAGTAGATGCTGTATTCTCTATAAAAAAGGATGAACATTCTATCTATGGAATATCATACAATTTCAGCAGAGATGATGAATGAATTCAAAGAACTCATCAAAAAAAAAAATGACAGACTAAGTCTTTGAAGCCATCATCCCAAGATGGAGAACCTCCCAGCTCATATACCTGCCAACCCAAGAACCAGCTGGACTGCAGAGTCAGAAGACCAGAATGTGGATTTTAATTTCACTCGATAATTTAACTATCTACAGTTGAAAAGCACCAAAAAGATATGCATATTTTCGAAATCATGACATACTGGTCTATGTGTACATCAAGACAGAGAGACAGATGGAGACAGACACAGAGAGAGATAAGGACTCTAGAAGCAAGAAGGTGAATAGTATGTATGAATTATTTCTAAACCCTCAGTTCATCTTGCGACCAATTATTTTCTCTTACATTTTTTATTGACCTACATACACTATACATGCCTATCTGTTTTGGGGTAGTACTTAGAGAATCACTAGTACTGGAAGTAATATTTTTTTAATTAATTTCTAAGAAACTGTATATCCTATCAACTAGATTTTCAAAGGTCATATTTTCCATATTTACTTAGAAATGTATTTTGTTGCTCAGTGACAAAGCTTCAGGCTTCCCTTGAGTGCTCTAGAGCTCAAAGTGAATTTGCTCTTGCCTCTCCAGCAAATCGACCCTCCTTTTTAAGACCCAACGTTAACCCTCTCAGAAGGTTCTTATTTCAATTGGAACAATCAGCCTGAAATCCCACTTCAAGTGAAAAAAATGAAAAGAGCCAAACCATCAAAGACAAAGTCAAAAAGCCTCTCTCCTTGTATCTACAGTGACCACCCCTCCTTCAGAGTAAACCAGAAGTGACTGGAGTTGGGCTCCAGGCCTTTGGGGTCTGCTTCTAGGAAGGGCGGGAAGTAGAACAACACAGTCCATCTCTAGTAATTTGCAACCCATCTTGGTGATTTTTTTTTAATGGCTCCTTTTATTATTTTACTGAGAAAGTTCAAGCTAAAGTGCATGGTGTCCCACTATAAATTCATGGGGAAAACTATGCCAAAAAATAAAATTAACCTTCGATTAAATTTCTTGTTCTTTCTTTCTTTCTCGTTCTTTTTCTTTTTTGTTCTTTGTTGTGGTGCTGGAGATTGAACCCCGGGCCTTGTGTATGTTAGACAAGTGCTCTACCACTGAATTATACCCAGAGCCCTGATTCATTTTTTTAAGTGCTTGTTTTAATCTACATGTACTAACTACAAAGTAAAATAAGCATATTCTGCAGGATCAGTATTGGTGAAAACAAAAAAAAGATTGGTTTCATGTGATACTTTGGGTTTTTTTTTAAATAATTTCACTTAGAAGGCTAAAAAACATGTTTTTGAATTTACACAGGAAAAGGAAAAACTCATTTATTCATTATAATCATCAATTCTGGCTCTTCATAGTCAGAAAACTAGTGCCCTGGGGTTTTTCTAGACAGGCTGTGGCAAGTTCAGATTTTTCTCATAAAGAAAGAAGATGTTAACCAAGCCCGGCTCTTGAGTGCAGACATTGAACCATGCACTAACTGGTATTACCCAAAGCCTGTGGAGAAACATAACTAAGAAAACTCAGCTAAGAACATGAAACAGGTATAGTCATTTAATGAGTTCTAGAATTAACTCTGTCCCACGTTGACACAGTTTGCTACTGCTAACCAAGTAATAATGACTGTCTCACTTAGAGCCATTGATACTTACTGTGGATAGTTTTCTTGTACTCTCTCATTACTCTGCACCATAACCCTATGAAGTAGAACCAGTATTGCCATTTTACAGATGTGGAGACCAAGGCTACAACAGCAGGATGATGTGCCCAAAGACACTCAGTGAGTACATGGCAGATTAGAGATTAGTGCCCAGTTCTTCCTGACTCCAATCCCACGTGATGAATTCCTCATCCACGTCCTCTTTCTCTTCCTCCTCTTCGTCCTCCTTCTTCCTCTCCTTCTCCTTTACAGTAGTATAATTTGAACCAAGAGTTTTCTAACTAAGCTACATCACCAGTCCTTTTTTCATTTTTTATTTTGAGACAAGATCTCACTAAAAGGCCAAATTGCCAGGTTGCGCTTGAATTTGAGATCCTCCTGCCTCAGCCTCCCAGAGTGCTGGGATTACAGTCATGTACTACCATGCCCAGTTTCCATGCTATGAGTCACAAATCTCTGTATTTTACTGCCTATTTCTGCTGAAGTGACTTCCTTTCAAAATAAGAAAACTATTTTTCCTCTGCCAAACTGCAAAGTCCTCTTAGGAAAAGAATTGAATTCCACTCAAAGGCTTGTCTCAATTACAATTAAGGCAAAAACACACGTTCTAGGCTCCTCCAATGAATGCCATAAAGACAGGTCTCCCTCGCTTGTACAAGAGGTCCTATTTCTATCCAGAATTTAGGCAATTTCACAGCAAGGAGCCTCAGCCTCACTCCCCTGTCACCAGAGGCACTCTTAAACTACCTTGCAGAGAGCAGTTTTATTAAAAACAGAGAGAGTGGAAACAAAAAGAAAGAAATTATGTGGCAGTCAACCTAGAGTTTTGTCCTCGGGCAGTACAAAGACAAGAAAATCTATTCTTAAGCTCCCCTGAGCACATAAAAATCCATAATTTCCAGTGGTTTATAGACTTCCCATCCTTCTTCTCCCAACCCATCCCAGCACCCCCAATTTCCATGACAGCGTACTGGAGCATGGGGCAGCTCTCAGCGGCTCTCTTGCCTTACGATTATCCTCCACACCTCCCACCCAACAGTGGCACAGGCTTTATCTTCTCTCTGATTCTCTTGTGAAATGGAAACACCTCTCCCCCAGCTCTTGGTGGGAGTGTGGCTACCTGAATCAAACACTACATTCTCCACATGTTCCCTTGCAGCAAGGTGTGGCTACATGTTCAAGTTCTACCTAACAGGATACAGGTGGAAGTACCTAGAGACAACTTCTGTAAGTGATGCTGAGCATGGGTCCTTTGCCTTTCTTTGCTCCTCTTCTGCTTCCTGCTGACTAAAAGAAGGACATGCTGTCTGAAGAGTCCAGCACCCTTCTTGGGCCATAAGATAATCCCTCCCTAGGGACGGTAGGGCAGAAAGTTGAAAAGAACAGAGGAACTGAGCTCTGGGATGCTGACTTAGGTAAGAGAAAAAAAACTTTTTGCATTTTCTGTAATAATGTTGATCCTGTGTCAAGTAGATTCACCTTAAGAGGAAATATTAGGTGCCAAAAATAATCACATAATAAGAAACTCCATGATTCCAAAATTATTCCCAGGCAACACTGAGTTCCAGGGATAAACTTCCCTCCTTCCTTATGTTCCACATCCGAAGCATCTCGATTTCAGGGACTGTCGATCTGTTGCATCCTTTCTCTCCTCCCCTCTACTCCCACACAAGTGAATCTACTGTCCAAGCAGTGACACAGGGTGACCAGATGTTCACAGCTGGATCTTTACTCCTACCTAGCAGCCATCTCCACAGCAAAACAATCCTGCAGGGCCTGTCTTCTCACACACCACTGTCCCACCACGCTGGTAGTTTGGGTACAATCATAAGAGCCTATTTTTCTGAGTGCTTACCACACACCAAGCTCTGATCGGAGCGTTTGAGATATTGCAATGACTTGGAGCTGCTCGGCAACTCTAAGGTATGTACTATTATCAGCCCCGTTTTATAGATAAGGAACCTGAGATATAGAGATGCTAAGAAATATGCCTAGGAAGTCTCAAAGCCAGGATTCAAACTGGCGGTGACACACTTGGTAGTGTGCACACTTGCCCACTGTTCTACACGCTTCCAAAGGCTGGGGGACAGGGAGAGAAGGAAAGGTGATTTAAAACACACACGCGCGCACGCGCACACACACACATCTCTAATGTGTACATACTTCATTAGAAACTTTAATTTCAATGTTTTCTCACTACACCAGAAAAGTCCTAACATTTTCCAGGCTTTGATGAAAGGATCTCTTGCTTCAAGTGTGTCAACCCCTGCATATCCCAAAGTGGATCTTCCAGCCATCAGTAACAGCAGCAGTAACACAGAGGAGTAGAAGCAAAAACGTTTAAAAATCACTCCTGACCTCAGCAAGAGACAAAGACAGAAACTGATTCATGGAAGTGAAAGAAAATCTCAGAGGAGAAATTATGCATTCTGCCACCAAGATGCCACCAGGATTTGTTTGAGAGGTCAGAATTCCAGAAAACAATCCCTACTGTTTGCACCAAGGCCTAAGCTGTCCTCACTTAAAGGGGTCTGGAGACGGGTCCTCCGGTGTGGTGCGTGAAACAGAGACTCCAAGTCTTGGCAAGAGATGCTGGGAGGGCAGAGAAGGCTCCCTAGCTGGGCCCACCCTGGCCCAGACCTTAGACTGGAGCCTGCATCTCAGAGGACAGCACTGATGTACTGTGGACCAGCACTCACGCCACTCACAAAACTGCCTCCACTCGCCTCCGCTCTTCCGGGATTTCTCTTCACTTTTCCCTGGAGGCTGGAGGTGCAACAACAGAACCATCAGTGAGTGCGAAGTCACCTTTCAGACTCCTCAATGCTCAAATGCTTTCCTGATATAAACTCAGTTCACCAGGGTGGTCCATTTTCCCCCAAGACACACGCCAGAAATGTTCCATTTCTCACCAAACACAACTGCACCTTAAAAACGAGAGAAAAAAAAAAGAAAACAAAACACACACACACACACACACACACACACACACACACACACACACACTTTCCAAAGCAGAGGTTGCAAATCCAAATGCCTACATGGGGCAGAGATGAGGCAGGCCAGGGTGAGAGGGATAGAGACAACATGGAGAACGTGAGCTCTGTCTACAAAAACAGGTGTCCTCATTTCCAAATAACTGCTCTAATGTGGAAGCAGGACCATTCTGCAGCACAGTTGAAGTTGGAAATTCAGGCATGTATATAAAATCTCTCCGTTCTTAAAATGTTAACATCAAGCTCACAATACGCTTAAGACACCCTAAGGGTTAAACAAGTCTGCAGGCATTAGCTTTGGAGAGACAATTTGCCACCCATCTTTTAGACATTAGCCCCAGAGCCAGGCATGGTGGCGCTTGCCTGTAGCCCTGGCAATTTAGAAGGCTGAGGCAGGAGGATCACTTGAACCTAGGAGTTCAAGGCCAGTCTGGGCAACATAGCAAAACCTTGTCTAAAACACTAAAAAGTATAAATTTAAAAAAAAAAAAAAACCCAGAGACAGCTGAAGTCACCTTAGACCTGATAAAAAGCCACACTCAGGTTGGGCATCCCCGTGAGAGTCAAGGGTCTCAGACCAGTCACTTGGAGTTCTTCCTATATCTACCCAGAAGACAGAAAGGACAGTTTAAACCAGGATCTGAGAAGCACCCCATCTGGAACCACTTCTTTCAGAGAGGGAGGAGGCCCGGGGAGACCACACTTCTTTTCTAGGGGATGTGCCATCTGTAGAGGAAGCAGCCACCTGCGGAGACCTCTGTAAAGCAGGGAAGAGGTAAAACCTTACTCTGAGTGGAGGAAGGGCACTGGGCAGGGAAAGAGTCAGCGATTAGGAGGAAAAAGTCCTCCCAGAAAGGGCCTCTGAGACACCTCCTCCCAAAGCAGGGATGACCATGCCAGGAGGGGTTCAGGAGAGCCGCGATGACTCCCAGTGCCGGGAAGGGAGAAAGGACCTCTGCATCTCTGTGACATTTAAGGGCTCCGGGCTCCACCAGCATTTCCTGGAAGGGGCATTTCTGTCCCTCCACACACACACACACACACACACACACACACACACACACACACACCCCTTAAAAGGACCCTTTTGTGATGTAGAATTCCTTGCTTCGGAGGTCACTGGGACAGGCAGGATTCCTCCACTCTGCCTAACTTGGTCACTTCTCTAAAGTCTTTCTCACCCTGTCTTCCCAGGAACAGCAGCACCCCAAAGCGCCACACGTACCTTGACACTGGAATCCCTGCTTCCCGAAGCCCCTGAAAGAGCAGAAGGAGGCAGGTCAGCTTGAGGCTCCCAGCCACCAACTAGCTCCCCCACAGTCACCCCCTTCCCCGCGGCCTCTTCCCCAGGTGCAACCTCCTAGCCACAGGCGGGTGCCCAAGAGTCTTCCGCCTTGGGGGCTGGGGGTGGTAGGTGGGAGCTCCGTGGTAACCCCACCTCGAGTCACCCAGGCAGGAGAGAGGAAACTGCGACCACCAGGCGGCAGGATGGGGGGGAGCGTTTCCGTCGGAGTAGGGGAGGAAGGCAGGCAGGCGATCTACCCATCGAGATACCCCGAGTGCCCTCGGGGAAAGAGAGACAAAGATGCACGCAGGGGCAGGATGACAGGGACCCCACAGCGGCAGTGTTCCCTGGGAGGACTGGGAGAGGGGAAAGGACGCTCCACGCCTGGAGGGTCAAGAGGAAGAAGGGGGCCCCCCGCAGTGATGTGAAGGGGAGGACTCAGCAGTGGAAAGAGGAACCCAGGCCCTCGGAGAGGCGCAATAAGAGATAACACAGGGCGCTGCCCCGGAGGCACCGTGGAGGAAAGGATGCCCCGTGCCCACAAGGAGATAGCGGACACCCAGGGGCGCTGCCCCCGGAAAGGAGTGGTGGGGATGAGGGCGCCTCCAGCCCAGAAGAAGGCAGAGAGATGGGGAACCCCGGGCCAGAGGGCCCCCGAGGCGCTGCATGCGGAGGAAGGACCGACCCCCGGACTCTGAGCCGGGCGGAGCGGAGGCACCCGCGACGCTGCCCCTGGGCGCCCCGGAGGCGACGGGGAGCCAGAGAGGGCAGAAGCGCCCACAGCCGGCCGTCTGGGGCCCGGAGGACGGGGCGCCTGCGGGACTACCCATAGGGGCGCCGCGGCAGCAGGGTCCTTCCGAGAGCCCGGGGCTGGGGGGCGCCGGCGGGCGCGGCCGGCGTCCCCGCGCGCAGCCCTCGGGGGCGGGAAGGCGCCCTGCGCGGCTGGGGCGCGCTCACCAGATGAAGTCGGTGCAGTGGCTGCAGAAGGTGGGCTGCTTGAAGAAGCGAGCGGTGAATTTGTGGTTCTTCACCTCGTGCACGTTCTTTTGCCGGAGGGCGCCTTTGCGGGCGAAGCGCACCGTGCTCTCCTCACCCTCACTCGGCGGCGGCCCCGCAGCCGGGTCAGCCATCTTGCGCGCGGGGAGCGGGAGCCCGAGAGGTGCCGGCCACGGGGCCGCGGGACCGCGGGCTGCCGGCCCGGAAGGCGCGGGAGGAGCCGGCCGCCGCCGCCGCCCGGACCCGCGGGCGCTTCCCCTGCGCCGGCTCTGCGCGGAGCCGGGCTGTCACTCGCCCAGCTGCGGCCGCGGGTCCAGCTGCGCTTGGCACCGCTGGCCCCAGCTGCGGGGGAGGGAGGCGGAGTCGCGGGCTGGCCCCGCCCTCCTCATTTGCATCGCGCCCAGGCTCCGCCCAATCCGCCGGCTGCTTTACATATTGGCACCCCCCCCACCCCGCGGCCTCCTGTCTCCGGGCTATGTGCGCTCAGCCGCAACGCTGCGGCGCGGGGACCGCAGTCTGCGTTCTGCGGCCCCGAGGCTGCCCCCAACCCCGTCTTCGGCCCGGGTTGCTTTAAGGAGATGAGCACCTCGGGTCCTCCCCCCACCACCACCCCCAGGAGAACCGAGAGCGGAAGGACCTACGGGGACTAGGGGTTGAGGTTGGAAGGGTTGGGCGCAGCGGATTCCGCCCTGGCCTCTGCGGAGACTGGTACCCATCCACCCCCATCCACCCCATTGGTCATTCTGCACGCGTCTCCTGAAGGGATGGGCTCTGGCTGTCACTCATCCGGAAAGGCCTGTGGCTCCGCACATTTACACACACATACAAACACACGCTCTGCAGAGGTAGGGGAGGCACAGTCTTTATTTCATGTGTATCCAACTCCACCACGTAGAAGATTCTTGGCGTTGCTTGCTCGCACATTCGGAAGAGAACTCCCTACCTTCTGTTCATCCCCTCCACAAAGACTCAAATTCCTCAACTATAAAATAGGGCTGATACGGAGAGAGAGAAATGTAATAGTTCAGTATAGTCCCCAAATTTCGTTCACTTCCGACGCGCCTTCCCCAATGATGGTCCTATTTGTGCACTATCTGGTTTGATCTGTGTTTGAATAGCAAGAAGCATCTTTTTTTATTACAGTCTCTCCAGGTTCTGTCATCTCCCCAAAGGATCGGAGAGCGAGGCCTTCTTTTATTTAAGAGAGGAGATTAACAAATGCTAGAGAGACATGTTCAAGACACATTAATATCCAAAGGGATGCTCTCCTTGACGCAATCTGAAGGATAGAAAGCGAACTAAGAGGTAATAATTGTCTAGATGTGTAACTCAGTGTTAAGGTCCATCCATGCATTTTATCTACACACCCGACCCCCTGTCATGCCTTGCACCCTGAGAAACGGAACACTGCACTGGACGATGAACTCCTTCACCTCTTCACTTACATATGCTAGCAAGGAACTGCTTACCATTATGTCCCAGGGTGTCAAGTTTAGTGTCTGGCGCCTCCTTAGGAAGAGCCCAATAAATATTGGAGGAGTGAGTGGCTACTGAATGAAGACCTAAAGGACGATGTCATTTTATCCCTACCCATGCCCACTAGATGTTCAAAAACAATAAACATCAAGTGCTTGTTATGTCCCAGATACTTGTGCTGTCTTTAGCCACAACTCTGCATGGGTTAGGTAAGTTTCACTACGGATAAGGATAACGAGGCTTGGAGTGATTAAGGGAGATGCCAGAGTCACACTGTTGTGGAATGGTGATTGGGCAACCCTAACTACAAAGCACACTGATGACAAAGGGGTGAACCTGAGTAGTGGTAAAGCTAGGGTCCCACTATGATAATTTTTGCCTGGAAGCTACTGAGTGGTAAGTCATTATTAGGTAGCATGTGGAGAGCCATGGCTGTAATAATAGAATGCCCTTCTCCGACATAGTAATTCAAAGGTAACAAGGAAAAAATAGCATTCACTTTTAAGGTTGACATGTTTTAGGAAACTGGATGTGCCTGTCTATTATTAGTCCTTTAAGAGGCCCCACCACCTCCCAGGGAGGCTTGGGGAAACATCCCAAGAGACATTGCTGCTGAAGTAGACTTCCTTTGAACCCATGAGCTGGAAGCTCACAGCCCACATCCTGCCTTTTGAATGAAGTGCCCTGAATGACTTTGGTCTGTAACAACAAACAGTACCTCACCACGACTGGGCCTGGGTTTGCAAGGGCTGAGGATTGCAAAAAGTCATTCAGCCCCTGGAGGGTCTATACCATCCGAGGATAGAGAACCAGCTTCCCATCAGAACCACATCCCTGTACATCAGGGCTCTTAAATTGTGACTCTTGGATGCCATTTTTTAGCCAGCCCCATGATTCCTCTTTTTAGTTCACCTGTCGTAGAACTTTACCTAAATATACAAATTCTAACTTCTCTAGGGAAAAAAAAAAGGATGACTCAATGAAACTTGTATTCCTAGACTCATTGATTTATTCATTCAATGAACAAATGTTTATTGCACACCTGCTATGTGCAATAAATAAACCAGACAAAAGTCTCTGTCCTCAGGGAGTTTATGGGAGAAGGTGATGAACAATAACCTAATCAACTAATAAATGTATACTAGGTGGTATGGAGATTCATTCTGTAACGAACATTAAGCATTACAAAGAACAAAGGATGACAGTGTCCAAGAAAACTTTTATCATTACGGACATCTGAGCAAAGGCCTGAATAAAGTAAAAGGATAAGTCACAGGCTTGTCTAGGGAAGAATGTTCCAGAGAGAGAAAACAGCAAATGCAAAGAACATGGGACAGGAGTATGCTTCTTAAAGTTGAAGAAACAGCAAGGAAGCTTCTGGCTGGAATAGACACAAGATGAGGCAAAAGTGGTAGCAGAGTCCACATTTGTAAATGTAGCAAGGAGTTTGAATTTCACTCTAGTGCATTGAAGCCATTAGAGGTTGGGAGCAGAAAAGTGTCCTCCTAATAGTGTGTGTGTGTGTGTGTGTGTGTGTGTGTGTGTGTGTGTTTTATGATTACCCTGTCAACTACAGGGAAAATAGATCATAAAATAAAAATGGGGAGTGTTATGGTTTGTGTCTAGATGTCCCCCCAAAGCCTCATGTGGTAAGAGATAGCTGGATCTAGAGTGTGTGGTTACTAAATTAATCTATTGATCGGTTTGGCATGGTACTGCTGGGATCAAGGATGTGGAACTAAATTTAAAGGTGGGAGTGCTACCTGCCCTAAGGGCAGGTAGCCTAGATAAGATACAGGAAGAAGCTAACTAGCTGCTTGTTTGCATTGCTTATTTGCATACATTCCTTGCATTTCCTCACTTTGCTTTACTTTGCTGCCGTGGGCTGCCGGTCTGCCACGCTGGCCCGCTATGCCTCTGACCCAGCGGACTATAGACTGAAACCTCTGCAGACTGTGAGCTAATAAACCTTTCTTCCCCTAACTTTGGGTGTCGAGTATTCTGTCCCAACAACGAGAGAAAAGTAACTAAAACAGGGAGAAACAGAAAGAGCAGCCATTTGAGCAGATGAGGTATGAGATGAAGACCATGTAACACGGTGCCACATGAAGTTTAAGGCCAGGAGCTTCCTGCATACCGTCATGGGCTCTCCGAGTTACCCGAATCCCCACCTAGTCCGCTCTCTTCACAAAGGAATGAATGCTGGCCATTTGAAAAACTTCAGAGACAATTAAGAAGCACGTTGCTCTAGCTGGGAATGTAGTCCAAGGTCTTTTCAGTCCAGACTTCATACTCAATGTATATGTTTATTTCCTGCAGCCTCCAAAATACCACCCAGATTATCACAAAACTGAGTAACTAAAACTAATAGAAATGTATTGCCTGTATGTCTTAGTTACTTTTCTCATTGCAGAGACAACATACTTGACACCCAAAGTTAAAGAAGGAAAAGTTTATTTTAGCTCATAGTTTGTAGAGGTTTCAGTCCATAATTGGTTGGCTCCAAGGTAGAGTGGCCTGGCAGACAGGCATTGCAAACGAGAAACAGTTCATGGAGAGCCAAAGGTAACAAAGCAAGCAAGCAAGCGGCTTTAGCAGCTTCTTTCTGCCCCTTTTATAGTCTGTCTAGCTACCGGAATTAGGTCAGTGCCAAACCAATCAGTATACTGATTTAGTAATCACCCACCCTTAATCCCAGCACCACACACTCTAGATCTAGCCACCTCTGAAAAAGCCCCATCTATGACTGCATGAGGCTTTGGGGGGACATCTAGACACAAGCCATAACACTGTAGTTCTGGAAAGTAGAATCTCTAAATTTCAAAGTGTCATTAGGGCCATTCTCCCTATGGAGGCTTTAAAAGAGACTCCTTCCTTGTCTCTTCCAGCTTCTAGTGGCTGTCAGAATTCCTCATCTTCCTTGGCTTGTGACCATGTCCCTCTGATCTTCTGTCTGCATCATCTTCTCTGTGTGAGTCTCCTTCTCTTCTGTCTGTCTAGACTTTCCTGTGTTTCTCTCATAAGGATGCTGGTCGTTGGGTGTGGGGCTTAACCAGATAATCTGGGATGATCTCTTCATCTTGAGTTCCTTAATTTGGTTACATCTGCAAAGACCTTTTTTCCAAATAAGATAACAGGCTCCGGGAATTATGACATGGGCATATGGGGAGGGAGCACATTTCAAACAATTGTATTGCATAACCCTGGGCAAGTTACTTCCTCATTTTCTATTTCATTTTCCTCTTCTGTAAAATAGTGCAGGGATGGAGTAGTTTGCCTTCCAACCCTTTCATTCTAAGGCTGCACTCTCCAGTACAGTAGTTATTAGCCATGTGTGGCTAATGAACCCTTGAAACCCAGCTAGTCTGCATTGATTGTAATTAAAAACATATTTGTAATCATTTGTGATTACATAAGTCATCACTCTAAATTTCAAGCGTGTAGTATGAAAAAGCATGTAAAAACACCTCAACACTAATTTTTACCTTCATTGCATGTTGAAGTGTGATATTTGCGATATATTGAGATAATCAAATTTCTCTCTAAAATTAGTGTCACTTGTGTGGTTTTATTAATTTATTTTTTGTAAGGTGACTACTAGAAAATGTAAAATTATGTGTGTGGCTCACATTATATTTTTTGCACAGCTTTGCTATAAAGGATAAACATATGAAGTAGATTAATTTAAAAAGGACGTATCAGGGCTGGGGATTTAGCTCAACTGATAGAGGGCTTGCCTAGCAAGCACAAGGACCTGAGTTCAATCCCCAGCATGCAAAATAAATAAATTAAATTAAATAAAATGGACATATCAGTAAAAGGTCATCTCTATCCCCTGTGGCATCGGCATTGGTGTGTTAAGGGGAAGCTAAAATGTCTACTTTCGAGTCTACTCACTCACATGGCTAATAAGCTGATGCTGACTGTTAACAGAGAGCTCACCCAGGACTTTGGCCAACAGTGTTGTTTCCTCTTCGTGTGGGCCTCTCCACTGGCTGCTTAGGCTTCCTCATAGCATAATGACTAGAGTCCAAGAGTCAGTGTCCCGAAGGACAGGAAGTAGAGGATTAACATCTCTTAAAGTCTGACCTAGAAACTGGCTCAGTGTCATTCCTGACATTTTTCTGTTGGTCAAACCATCACAGACCCATGTTTGACAAGAGAACCCATTTCTCAATAGAAAGAGTATCAAAGAATTTGGAGGCACACAAAAGGAGCTCAATAAATGTTTGTTGACTTAATAAAATGCCATGGATTCCATATGACAAATGAGGAAACAGAAACTTGAAATGTTAACAATCTTCAAGGTCACATTAGAACTAAAACTATAACTAAAATCTAGTATTAACCACTGCCCAGTCCAATTATTTAAATACAGGATGACCAAAGTTGTTTTCTTTTTTCATTAATTTTTATAGGATAACATAACACGAAATATAAAAATGACAATTTTATCAAATTTATTCAATAATTTTTCTGTGTATGGTATATCTTAAAACATTCAGTTCACAGCACAGTGTTAAAACCTAAACAGTAGTATCTAGTCTCTTTCCAAATTCTTTTTGCATTATTGTCTTTCTTTGAACAACATACTTTACTCTGTAGTTTTGGCCTTTCCTTTTTTCCTGAGGGTGGTACAATCTCAATAAAATGTCTACCCACTAAATATAATTGTAAAGACATAGGTGATGGACATCTTGGTTGGCCTTTCCCTATCTCATATTTTTCAATTATTTGGTCTGTTAGACCTAATCCAAATTGTAAATGACTTTTTGAACTCCCTTGTTTTGAATAAGTAACAAACAAATTCATATTGTTTGGTCCAAAAGGTGCGTAAATATTTTATAATAATATTTTTCCTCACTTTGTGATTATAGTATAGCTTGTTGGATTTTGACAATGGATTGACAATAGCTTGTTGGATTTTGGATTTAAACTCTGTCAATGCCACCCAAAGAATTATTATAATCATTGGCCACTACTGGAATTTTTTTAGTTTCATTTCTTCTTTCAAGTTCTATCATTTCTGTATTACGAATAGTTCACAATAAGGAGGGTTTTTTGTCTTTCCTTTGCAAAACATGGATTTTTTTCCTCTCTGTTATGCTAACATTTCTCCCTTTCTCAGTTTTACTTTTTGCATATCTTTTGGCACTTCCTTCCTATTCAGTCTTGATGTCCCAAACATGTCCATTGTGTATTGTAAAAGAATACCACTGAGTTCTGAAGAAGTATAAAAATTATATCTAATGTACTTACAATAAGAGTTTTTATAGATTGTAGCACAAAATTATAGGTTATTTTTCACAAATAAAATAAATACAAATTAGTAAAAGAAAATAACCAGAACTTATTATTAGATTTCGCTAGGAAAAAACATCAAAAGCAAATACAACATTTTAAATTTAAAAAAAAACAAAAAATATCAATATAAAATAAATAGACATATGAGTGTACCTTGTGTAAACAAGAATCAACTGGTTGAAATGACATCTACTCAAGTGATGCCTGGGATAGTCAGTATATAAACAAACACACTGTCTGAGTGTTGCTCAGGGTAACAACAGGCCTGGGGATGAAACTCAGTGGTAGAGGGCTTGCTTAGAATATGCAAGTTCCTGGATTCAATCCCCAGTAACACAAAGACAAAACAAAACAACAACAACACAACAAAGTACAGCCTATTCAAACAGAAAAAAAAACAACAGAAACCATTCCAGTAAATGACCAGATGGTGATCCCACTAACAGTGACTTTAAAATAGCAGTTTTAAAGATGCTCAAAAAAACTAAAGGGAGACATGGATAAACCCAACAAAACAATGCATCAATAAAATGGAAATATTGATAAAGAGATAGGCTAAAAACAAAGACAAATTCTAGAGCTGAAAAGTACAGTAACTGAAATGAAAAATTCACTAAAACTATTCAGGTTCCAGGAAGATGGCAGAGTGGTAAGCAATAACAACACAGTCTCACTGAGACCTGGAATCCAGACACTGGAAAATAACAACTGTGTGGTGGAGTAGGAAACAGGAAGGATCTGACAGAACAATTAAAACCTACAGAGAAATTGAAGAGACAGAACACAATGCAGAATAAGGAAAAGACAATCTGCACTTTCTTCTCAGTTCTGGCTCATGGTTCACAAGAAGGAGAAATCAAATCTACAAAGTGAAAGCAGGGGACCCCAGAGGGCTTCTAGAGAAATGCAGCAGTGAAACAGACCGGTGGATGTCGTGAGCTGCAACAGCTGGTGAAGGACTCCAACCCAAGTGCCGACATATCCATGGAAAGAACACTTGGTCAGATGCCACTCCAGGGGGGGATTGATGGTTTGAACCTGCACTCAGAGCAGCCGCAGGAGAGCTTCAATCCAGAGCTCCCAGTGTTATGTTCCTACAGTGTCTGGGTAAGGATAAGCCACCGGAGAGAGCTATGATCAGGAATTCACAGTTAGGCTGGCAAAACATGCCTTGAGGAATTTAAACTAAGGCCAAAGGCCAGGTTCAGCCTGAATTGCTTTGGATTTGAAAGTTGCAGAACTGGAGCCCTCACCCTAATACTACTGCCTGCTGGTGCCTGCATCCAGCATGGATCTAGGATCTGACTGCCTTCTTTATCTACCAGCATGAGCAGGGACACATCTTGACTTGTATGCTGCCCCAAAATTGTAAATCATGGAAGAAAATTGCAACTTTGAAATCACAAGAATTTTTTTTCTTTTTAATTTGGTTTTTTATGTTTGTCTTTCTTTCTTTCTTTTGTATTTCTGTTTTTGTGGGGTTTTTTGTTTTTATTTTTCTGCATGTGTGGATTGTTTTTAGTGTTTTTCTTTTAATGGTTTTTCTTTGTCTTTTCTTTCCCTTTCTCCTTCTTCACCAGTTTATAGGGGCTTGTGGAATTTTTTTGTTGTTCTTCCTTGTTTCTTATCTCTTTTTCTTACTCTCTTTTTCTTTATTTTTTCTCTTCTATCTTTTGATTTTTCTCCCTTTAATTTTTTTCTCATGTTTAATTTCTGTATGATTACTTTTTTTGTTCTCCCTCATTTTCTTTCATCTTCTATTTCTCATCAGTTTTTTCTCTCAATTCTATAAGCATCCTTCTATGCCCCAACAAGATCCTTTATTCTACTTCTCTCTTCTCCTTCTTATATCATAGAGTTCTATTTTTCAAAGTTTTCCTCTTACATATCCCCATTCCTAAACCTATATCTTTAATAATATAACCATAAAGCTCGGTTAAACTTTTGATAGTTAGCTCTGTAAAATTACTGCTGAATTCTTTTCTAGCATTTGTGGAGATACGGTTGTCACACAGAGTACGTATTAGCTGTAAGTCAATATCTGGGTTGTCTTAATGTTTGTACCATAATTGTGGATTTCTTCTCTAGGATTAAAGGTGGTACATAATTGTTTCTTATGGTATGTTAATATCCAATTTTTACTGAGCAATACTACTGTACATGATTTGCTTGGCATTAACTGGGTCACGTAGTTATCACTATTTCTCTGTAAGCCAACATTCAGATTAACTTTGTGACAATAATCCTAGAGTATATTCCCAGAGGACTTGATTGTTGAGTTAATTACACTACATGATCCCCTCCCAAATTAACCAAAGTGGTCAGATCTTGGGGCTATGGTAAAGGTTTATAGTTAGTGACAACCAAAGTGCATCACTGAAAAGCAACTAAAGAGATTTCTAAACTAGCAACAAAGTCTTTACATGATAAGCATCCATAAAGCTCAGTATAAAACAGCTAATCCAGTGGGGGCACCAAGGGGCAGAATAGCATAAGCCATGCAACTGAATTACTTAAAAGGATAACAGAGAAGGTTAGAAAAGAGATCAAAGAGGTACTCAGCAAGATGAGAGAAGATATAGCTAAACAGATAATGGCAGCAATAACCAAAAAGATGCAGAAATTTTCAGAAGACACTAATAAAAGCTAGATGACCAATAAAAAATATTAATGATCAGCTTGGCAAAGAATTAAAGTCCATGAAAAGGTTTCAATCCAAACTCTAGGAGATGAAATACCACACTGAAAGTATGGACAGCAGAAGCAACCAATGTGAGGGCACAATTTGAGAATTAGAAGATAATGATGGCTTACAAGACCAGCTATTCAAATACACCTTAAAAACAGCAAGAGAACATAAAAAATGGATCCAATCACCCCCCGCCCACACGCCGACCGCGCCGCGGGCAGCGCGCAACTCGCCCGTGCGCCGGCAGGGTCTGGACCCATCAACATTCAGGCATTCGGTGGGGGACTGAACACGGGTAACACTGTCTTCTGCTTTTCCCCCCAGACTTGATTTTTGCTGTTCTTCTTTTCTTTTTTTTTTTTTTTTGGTTGTTTGTATGTTTGTTTTTTCCCCCTCTTTCTTCTCCCATGGTCCCTCTTTTAGCTTTTTGCTTTGTTAT
>PVJO010012484.1:0-55347 GCA_004026905.1 Hystrix cristata
AATTACAAATTATTTCTTTATCCTTTTTTATGGCGGTGTAGTACTCCATTGTGTAGAAAAACCACATCTTTTTTAGCCATTCATCAGTTGTTGGGCATTTAGGTTGTTTCCAAGACTTAGCTATTACAAATTGTGCTGCTATGAACATGGTTGTGCATATATCACTGTGATATGATGATTTTAATTCTTCTGGGAAGATCCCCAGCAGAGGAATAGCTGGGTCAAATGGAACCTCTAGTTGTAGTTTTCTGAGGAATCTCCACACTGACTTCCACAGTGGTTGGACCAGTTTACATTCCCACCAACAGTGCAGGAGGGTTCCTTTTTCCCCACAGCCCCGCCAGCACTTGTTATTGGTTGATTTCTTGATAATAACTATTCTTTCTGGAGATAAAAATAATAAAAAAAATTAAAAAAAAAACCAAATTATTTCTTTAGCAAAAAATTAGAATAAGTTTAACATAGTAGCAAAAGCTCCAAAATACAATTTCTATAGATACTATCTCTTTTCAAAGAAATCTTTAAAATCCATTTAAATGTAGACTTCTAAAATACTTCCTGCCATGTATATAAATGTCTGTAGAAAAATCCAGTATCTTTAAAGGGTACCAAAGCAACAAATTTTGAGTGTGTTCACTACAGTTTTTGAAAATTATGCTGCTTTTGTTATGCAGCTGCACTTTTTCCCAACTGGAAATCCAGTTAGTTCTTTAAAAAGGCTAATACATGATATGGAAAAGAAAACTGAATCCAGACGAGCCAGAGCACACCTGGGTGCTATCGACGGTGTCCAGTGCTGTAGCAGCGTGAGTGACTGCAGCACATTCAAGTTGTATGAACTTTGCTTCCTTGTCCTGTTCTTATTGGCCTTGTGTATCACATACGTGGTTGTTGTGAGGCTCAAATGATATATGTGCAAGTGCTTATAAATCACAGCTTGCTTTATAATGCAAAATATACCTATTTTATGGAAGTTAAACTGTGTTTTTATCCAGTGGAAGGAATCAACCATATGCATATTATAAAAACCAGATCTAAATTTCTCCACTTAAGAAAACTTACTGTGTCAAAGTCAATGTTTGAAGCAAAGCATATACATATAAAAATATGTTTTTGTTTATAAACAATGATAAAAGAGTTGATAAACACAAAGATATTTAATAGTATATTAAGTGAAATTACAAAGTTAATTTGATAGCTTTCGTTTTGTATTCCAGGGCACTGGACGAAGTGCTTCCTTCGTGTTGGTCACAAGTTGGTTATGCTATGTATTTCACCGTTTCAGCCTGGAGGCCTACGGTGACCACTGATGTAATGGCTAGAGGTGAAAAGGGAGTAAAGTGACATCTGTAAATCAGAATTTTAGAACTAGGTTGAATCCACTATGTGAGGTGGCCCCAGATGAAACCGAGGTTCAAATAGATGTGGTAGAATGGCATTTCATTTGGACAATTGATGTTATCCGTGCTCATGAGTATGCAGTTTCAGAATCTTCTAGGCAGACCATTGGCAGAATTGTGGTTTCAGGTGATCAGTCTGGTTTGGATCAAAACTCCCTGTCAAGCTATGGGATTTACCGTCTATGCTAGGTGGTGTATTCAGTACCTAGCAGGAACACATGGACTGGACTGATGCCCAGTTAGCTAGGCTGCAGGGCAAGTTCATGTTGCAGAAGGAAGTATACTGGCTTCGAGACTTAGGACAGCAAGCTAAATGTACATAATACTTACAGGTAGTAATGGGGATAGTAAATATTCTGAGTCCCCTGGTGACAATTAAGCTTGCAGATTACAGGTGAAAGTTTCTGGAAGCAGCCATTTTTAAGACCGTGGGAACACACTAACAACCTGAAACATGCAGCCAAATATGACAGATGTATCTACTTCTCTATGCTTCTGTTGACTGATGTAAGGATTAATTGACACAACCAAGAAAAACTTGAGAAATATCTGTAAAGATGATGAAACTGTGGGTTAGAAATCCAAGAGCTTGGGATCACAGATCACATATGTTTTCATTTCACCTTCCAGGTGAAAGTTGGAATTCTGGGGCTGGGGATTTAGCTCAGTGGTTAAAGCGCTTGCCTAGCAAGTGCAAGGCCGTGAGTTCGATCCCCAGCACCACAAAAAAAAAAAAAAAAAAAAGAAGTTGGAATTCTGACGGAGTCCTGAGGGTAAAACAAGTTAATGGCTAGCTGTGTACCTAAATTTAAACATTAAGTATTTAAATTTAATATATAGGAAAGTGATATGCTATCAGTACTCTTTCTTTGTAACAATAACAGCCAATTATAGGGTACAATGCAGAAGATCACATTCATAATATTAACAAGATATAAACTAAAGTGGAAAAAAAGAAGCAGTAAGATTCATCCCTATGATGAATGTTATCACTATGTACATCTAAAATGTACCATGAAAATAAAATTTAAAAAATTTATTTGAATAACGAATAGATGTATATAATATGTAGATATAAATTTACACCACTTTGGAAGGTGTAGAAAACTAGAATACATGTAAAGACAGTACAATTCTAGATGAGATAAAGGCTGCAAATATAATCTCTTTTAAAAGTATTCATTTCACATAATTATAAAATAAAAATAAGCACTTTCATTGAATAACAATTTATTATACATATGGAAAAGAAAACTAGCAAGAATATAAAGTACCATTTTGACAACTGGCGGCTTTTTTCCCCCTTGGTACTGGAAATTGAATGTAGGGCCTTCATAATGAGCTACATGCACAGACCTTTTCAAATTTTGAGACAGGGTCTTGCTAAATCTCTAAATTGCCCAGGCTGGCTTTGAACTTGTGGTCTTCCTGCTCAGCCTCCCAACGTGCTGGGATTACCGGCATGTGCCACCATGCCAGGTTACCAGGGACAACATTTTGATGGCGGAAAACTAATCCTATGATAAAATAAAGCATTACAAATTTAGAAAGAGATATAATAGCACATACATTCATATATACAAGTGGAAGTAAAAAATCGAGTAGTAAATCACATTTTTGAATATATATAGGACTAGCATAAAATGTTTTTTATAAGCATATAATGGGCAGCAGATGAGCATTATAATGAGTTATTAAATAATCTGCCTATAAATTGGGGGAAAATAGATCTGTCATTTATATCATATGCCAAAATCACAGAAAAATTGGAAGTAAATATTGAAGTAAAAACTTTGTAAGTTCAAAGTAACTGAGATTTACTATTTTAAATAAATCAAGGCTAAGCTGAACAGAAAAATATAATATGACATTGAAAAGTATTTACAAATTTCTAGACAAAAGATTAGTAGCATTGTTATATAAGTACCACATAGAGCATGATGGAAACATTTTGGTTTATATAGAAAATGTGCAAAAGAGAAATAGTACACATAAGTAAGCATAAAATCAGGAAATTGGAAAATTCAGTGTAAACAATTGAGAAATACAAATTTTGGAAATGCATTATTTTCCATCTAGTCAGTTGAAAATAATAAAAGTGGTACTGCTAATACTGTAAAAATTGTACATTACTGTGTTGTGCTGTTAGCATTAAATCTGGTTGAAAAGTAATTTGACAGAATGTACAAAATATTTATATCCGCTCACCCTTGCAATATAGTGCTTTGGATAATTTACCATAAGGAGATTATCCAAAAGAAAGACAAAGTGGTCATTGTAGAATTGATTTTACTAATGGAGAATTGGGATGGGCAGAAACCTTAATTTGAAAAAAAGAGGAATGCATACATTATGGGCAGTGCACTTAGCAGAATATCAGGTCAGCACAAAAATGACTTATACAGACTACATATAAAAAGGAAAACACATTCTAATACAGTGTTTTCAAGGAATTCTATGTGTGGTAGCATGTATTCTTTCAACTATGTAAAATATAAGCATATAATAAAACATTGAATGACAGTGTAAAAACTATGTCCTGGTATGATGGAATTTTTAATTATATCCTCCTCAAAGTTTATGTTAAGGGGTTTTAGAAGACATGAGAATAGGACAGACTTCTAAGAATAATGTTAAAAATACGAAAGTATGCTACTGATTAATAGTGACTTTTATTGATCATGTTCTATGAATTAGGAGCCACTTTTAAGTATTTTGCATGAATTCTCTAATTCTGAAATGGTGAAGGCTGAAAAAGAAGAAAGTTTAGGCAGGATTTACTAGTCTCTTTATAACTGAAAGACCTTGATAGGAAATCACAATTAGAATAGGCCTTTTTCATTTCCATTTGCTAGGTAAAAAATCTATTATCAACAACATAAGAACTGTAAGTAAATAAATCTTGGCTTTGTACTAACAAAACAACAACATACATGATCCTTGTTCTGGATTTTACATCTTGGGAAACTGATACCACAATACATCCAGATATCTAAGCTAGAAAGTTGCCCTTCATTACTATTTTTTATTGATTTTTCTATTTTGTCTTTAATTGTACATGTTTGTAATATATAACATTTACATTCACCTTAGAGAGTAGGTACATGTGCTTAACACATCTTAATTCTTTTTAATACCATTCTCTTCCCTTCTCTCCACCCTGTCTCCATTTCTAGATTATTTGGCAACATTTCCATGTCATTTTTTTTTTTCAATTTAGTTCATGTTTGTGACACATAATGATTACATTCATTCTGGGTAGTTGGTATATGTACACATCTCAGTTCTTTCCACATCCCTCCCTAACTTTCCAATTTATTTTTATTTTCTAAATTTAATTGACCTATAGTAATTGTACAGATTCATGGGTTACAGTGTGATATTTTGATGCATGTATATGTTGTATGATGATTAAATCAGGAAAATTAGTATATCACCTTAAACATTTATAATTTCTTTGTGGTGAAACATTTCAAAATTGCGTCTTTTAGCTATTTTGAGAATATTAATATTAACTGTAATTTATTTATTTGTTTTAAATTTTATTTTAATGACACATTTTAGATATACAGAATGGCAATATTCATTGTAGGGAATTTGTTCCTGTACTTGATATATCTTGCCAGTTCTTTTTTTCCCATTCCTCTCCCCTCCCTTCAACCACTCCTCATCTCCCTTTAACCTGTCCTCTCCTCCTTATTTACAAAAAGGTTTGTTTGCATTTTTTCCTTCCATTCTGATTTTTTTCTTGTCTCTCTGTTCCTTTTCCCCTTCTCCCTTCCCTGTTCCCCTTCCTGTTCGAACAATTTTGGTCCCTTTTCCAATCTAATACATTTTAATCCTTATTTACACTTTCAGTTTCTCACACCAGAGAAACAATGCAGTATTTAAACATGTGTGTCTGATTTGTTTCACTTAAGAGTATGGGCTCAAGATCCATCCATTTACCCAGGAATATCTCGAGCTTATTGTTCTTTATGATAGAGTAGTATTCCATTGTAAAAACAAAACAAAACAAAACAAAACAAAACAAAAAAACCCCACATCTTCTTTATCCATTCATTGGTTGGTGGGCATTTGGGCTGTTTCCAAGATTTAGCAATTACAAACTGTGCCGCTATAAACATGAGTGTGCATATATCGCTGTGGTATGATACTTTTAATTCTTTTGGGAAGATGCCAACAAGGGGAATAGCTGGGTCAAATGGAACCTCTAGTCCTAGTTTTTTGAGGAATCTTCACGCTGATTTCCACAGTGATTGTACCAGTCTACATTCCTACCAACAGTGGAGAAGGGATCTTTTTTCCCCACAGCCCTGCCAGCTTTTGTTACTGGCTGATTTATTGACAGTATTCATTCTTTCTGGAGTGAGATGGAATATCAGTGTTCTTGTAATTTGCATCTCTCCGATGACCAGTGATGTAGAACATTTTTTCATTCGTTTATTTGCCATTTCTACTTCTTCATCTGAGGAGTGTCCATTTCAGCTGCCCACTTTGGGATTGGGTCTTTAAATTTTGGGGGTCTGCTTTTTTTGATTTCTTTATGTATTCAAGATATTAGCCCTTTGTTGGAGGAACAGCTGGCAAAAATTTTTTCCCATTATGTGGGTTGTCTCTTCACTCGTTGGTGGTTTCTTTTGCTGTGCAAAAGCTTTTTAATAAGATGAGATCCCAGTTGTTGATTCTTTGTGATATTTCCTGGGCAATTAGGGTTTTGTTCATAAAGTCTTTGCTTACGCCTATGTCTACCTATTCTATCTTTCAGCAGATTTAGTGTTTCTGTTTTAATATTTAGATCTTTGATCCATTTTGATTTTAGCTTAGTGCATGGTGAAAGATATGGGTCTAGTTTTGATCTTTGGCATGTGGAAAGCCAGTTTTTCCAGCACCATTTATTAAAGAGGCTATCTTTCTTCCAGTGAGGGTGTTTGGCCCCTTTGTCAAAGATAAGGTGACTGAGAGTGTTTGGATTTATTTCTGTAACTTCTAATATGTTCCACTGATCCTCGGGTCTGTTTTTTTCCCCCAGTACCATGCTGTTTTTATTACAGTAGCTTTGTAATATAATTTCAGGTCAGGGATTGTGATGCCCCCTGCTTTGCCTTTGTTGCCCAGAGTTGCTTTTGCTATTCTAGGTTTCTTCTGGTTCCAAATGAATTTTAAGATTGTTTTCTCTTAATTCTGTGAAGTATGCTATTGGTATGATGGTTTGGATTGCATTAAATCTGTATAACAATTTTGGGAGTATGGCCATTTTCACCATATTGGTTCTTCCTACCCAAGAACAAGGGATATCCTTCAATTTTCTGATATCTTCTTCGATCGCCTTTTTCAGAGTATTGTAGTTTTCAATGTATAGATCTTTTACTTCCTTTGTTAGATTGATTGCTATGTACCTCATTATTTTTGGGATGCTATAGGCCAATCTCATTAATGAACATAGATGCAAAAATCCTCAATAATATACTGGCAAACAGAATGCAAGAAATCATCAAGAAGATTATACACTATGACCAAGTAGGATTCATTCCAGGGATGCAGAGATGGTTCAACATATGCAAATCAATAAATGTGATACACCATATTAACAGAGCCAAGTTCAAAGACCGTATGATCATCTCAATAGATACAGAAAAACCATTTGACAAAGTCCAACACCCATTTAAGGTTAAAAACCCTGCAGAAAATTAGAATAGACTATCTTTATTGCAATCTGATAAAGGCCATCTAGGACAAACCAACAGCCAAGATCATACTAAATGGTCAAAAACTGAAAACTTCACTCTAAAATCTGGAACAAGACAAGGATGTCCAGTATCACTGCTCTTATTCAATATAATTCTGGAAATATTAGCCTGAGCAATTAGACAAGAGAAAAAACTAAAAGGAATAAGGATAGAAAAGGAATAAGTTATATTATAATTATTTGCAGATGACATGATACTCTACATAGAAGACCCCAAATCTCCACCAGAAGACTTCTGGATTTAATAAATAAATTCAGCAGTGTAGCTGGGTACAAAGTCAACACTCAAAAATCAATAGCATTTCTGTATACAAATAACAGACTCACTCAGAGAGAAATTAGGGAAACAACATCTTTCACAGTAGCATCCAAAAAAAATGAAGTACCTAGGAATCAATCTAACAGAAGTATTAACTGTAATTTGGAGATTATTGTTAACTGTAGTCACTCTGCTGTACAGGAAGAACACCCAAATATAGTTTTCTTATTGAATTCACCTTGTACCCATTGCCCTTTGTTTTTAATTCCTCACACTTCTTCATTTTCTAATTCCAATTCATTAATCATGTTGTATTGTTTCTAACTGCTAAAATATTTTGGAAACTTATCCACCCCTTCCCATTTCCCCTGTGACTTTTCAGGTATAGGCCACTATCCCCTTTACCTACAGTAGCATCCTCCTAACCTTTTTCTTCCAGCCTTGTTTCTCTTCCTTACTCTTTCTATGTAAATCTATGCATGCCACTCCCCAGTTTAAAAATCTTCCAATCCTTCACTTTGCTGGATAATGTCCAAACTCTAGTTGGGCTTTCAAAAATCTTCACGCCTTGGCATATATTTATTTTATCAGCATCTGCTGCCCTCTTTCTTTCCCTCTTTCCATCACTGTCAGATAGACAGATAGACAAACACAGACACACACACATTTGTTGTAAACATCTTCCGTTTCTATAACTCTATTTCAGTCTCTTCCATTGCTTAGTCTTCACAGGTTCTATGCTCCGCACCTAGAACACTCTTCCTCTCTTGCCTTCCCAAGCTTTTTCTTATGTTCCCATTTCCTGCTTAGCCATCAGGTTTCATATCAGACATCACGTCTTCCCGGCAGGCTTGTTAGACATCTGGGTTTGCATCCTCCTATATGTTTCCATACTGCCATATGGTTTTTCTTTCTACTTGTATTAGTAAAAAATAAGGATCACCCGAGAAGGGACCATTATCTACTTAATATGCTATTCTATCTACTGTAGGAAGAGTGTCCAGCACATAGTAGATCCTCCGTCTGTATTCCTTGAATGAATCTGTATGGCTTTGCCCTACAGAAAGTATTGTAAACTCCTTAAAATTTATATTTTTAACTTCCAATTTGAGTACTGCCTTTTTTGGTCATCATGTTACTAACATAAAGCAAAATGCCCCTCATATAGTAATTTTCAGTCATGGTTAGAAATGAATGAATGCATTAATAAATATCTGAATGAATGAATGAATGATTATAATGGTGATACCTCACTGAGGCTAATTAGTATTCTTCCCCCCTTTAAGTTCCTTAAAGGCAGAGCGTATCTTATTTGTCTGTTTTACCTACTGTACCTAACGTAGTGACTTTCCATATAGTAGATACTCAGTGAAATCTCCTTTCCATATAGTAGATACCTTGAAATCTCCTGACTGAACACTATCTAGAGAGTTCTAGCTAATGCTAGTGTTGACTAGGTGGTCTTATCCATATCTGGAGCTTGGATGTAAGCTGCCTGTCTCTATATTTATTTATGTGTATATGTGTATGTGTGTGTCTGTGTGTGTGTATGTGTGTGCGTGCGTGCACACGTGCCCATGCATGCACGTGTATGTTTATGATCTTGTCAACATACATTATTTAAAAGAAGTAGACTGGTTTCATATTCATTTATACTAATTAGTGGCTATGAAAACAATGCCATCACTCTACAGCTAGTCAAAGTTCTCTTTTCATTATTAAATTTTTGATTTGTTTTACAAGGGCTGTTTTGGTGATGATCTAGCATAGAATCCCAGGTTGCTTTTTTAAACTTAACCGAAGATCTAAGGATTATCCTAATCATTCACTGTAGGTCATTGAGAAAATGTTATAACTTGAGAACTTTATCTGAAGGAAACATACGTGAGAAAATTTTTTTCTTCCTCTTTTCTGCTTGAGTACAAGTTCAAATTTTGTGTAAAACATTATTCCTTCATCTTTTCTTCCCTTCATCAATATGTTTTGCATACAGATATCTTCCATATAAAGTTGTGTCCTCAGGCCTATTTTAACGGACAAAAGGTGATACATACTTGAATAAATATCCCCTTAGTAGTTAAGATTGAAATGGTTCAAATATTTTTTGGTTGAATTCAGCAGGAGAGATTGTTCCTACTTTCTTATAAGTGCTTTCTTTTGTGTCTTTGCTACTTTTTTTTCCTTTCTACATTTTTACTACTTTTTCTTTTTATTAGTATGTGTTTGCAGAACATAATGATTACATTCATTTTGGGGAGTTGGTACATGTACACAACACATCTTAATTCTTTTTATGTCCACTGTACTCTTTTGTGTCTCTATTTCATTATTATTAATTTTATTCATTTTATCCCTCACTTTTAAAATTCTCACTCCTTTTATTCAAGGCTTATACCTATGTATGTTGAGTAAAATTGACCAAAAGAAATGATGGAGCTTTCTTTTTAAAAAAAAAAAAAGTAATATTGTTTAGTAAATCTAGAAACAAACAAAGTTTTGTTTTGTTTTTTAGTGCTGAGGATTAAAGCCAGGGCTTTCTTCATGCTAGGCACACAGTCTATTAGCCCTAGGCGCCACAAAGCAAGTTCCAAGGAGGAAAATGTGCACTAAAATCCTATTAGGTATAATTACCATTAACAGTGCCATAAATTACTGTTTAAAGTATAGAAACATTTTTGCATAATTGAAATTATATAGTTTTATATCTCATTTCAAATAACATTGACTTGAAGATATATTTCTACACCATTAAAACACTTTTAATGGCTGTGTGAGATTCTTTTCAAGTAGATATCGCAGTTTTATCTCTTTATTTCTCTCCACTTAGACTTTTAAGAGTGTTTACAAATTTCTGTATTGTCAAAATGATGTCATGAACATCTTAGAACGTAAAGCTCTGTCTACAATTTAGACTATTTTCTGTGATAGATTCCTAGGAATAGCATTGTTAGTCAAAGAGAATTTTGAGGCTCTTGGCTTATTTTATCAGACAGCATTCTAGAAAAGTTATAGTAAATCTGCATGTTGCTACCAGTGTTGTCTAAGAGTTTCCTCATTACATGGGCAGGACTTTTTAGTTTCTTTAACTATATTCTGCATTGGTGAATATTTCTGCGTAATTTCTAGATAGCTTTATATACTACATTATCAAATTAAACCATTATATTAAAGAATGTTATTTCACATACATAGTTAAATCTTGTATAACTTACTCGGAAGGCAATGCGTAGATGGTATGTATATTTTTACACTTAGAATCTTTTTTTTGTGTGTGTGTGGTACAGTATCTCTGTGATACTGTATTACCATGTTAAAATCCAAAACTAAAGCAATTTTTTTAAATAACTTTTTTATCTTTGTGTATGCTTGGAAACTGAATCAGTCCTTTGGAGAAATTATTATACTTTCAAGCTTTTTTATCTCCATTTTAATTTATTAATTATCTAAGGCCTTTATTAGTTTCTTATGCAAAAAATAGATTACAAAATTTCTTCACATATAGCAAAACTGGTATCTGGCTTATGAATGATTAAGTTTCTAGCTTGTAACTTACACTTTACATATATTTTTTCATTTTTTATGTATTATATTAAAATTCAAGAAGAAAAATACATTCTTAAAAAAAACCATGAGTTAGCATGGTAGATAGAAGACAGTATTAAAGTATTTACTAATTTGAGATATTTCATTTGAGGAAGTGGGCAGTGAAACAGTGGTATGAAAAATAATTTATCCTTATTACTTGTGTCAGTGCTTTTTATGAATTTTAAAAGGTGAATCTATAAATTTCTTTTTTCTAGTTTAAAAACAGTATTATTTTAAAAACAGTAGAAATCTCGGGATAAGTGAAGGAAATTTTCATTAAGTTTTCTCTTGGTAATGAAAATGTTATTCTCGTCTTCTTAAATATGACTTTGAGCTGTGTATTAGTCGTCTTTGTCTACGCAGTGCCTAACCTGTAACAGGTACTTAGTAAATGTTGATTGAATTAATCCACCAGCTGAGATAAAAAATGAAAGCAGTGCATGAAGGCCTTTTGCATCCATGAAAACTAATGTACCATAGGAGCTGAGAGAGTCTTCAAAATAGTTAATGTCATAGGCAAAATAATGCTTGTTATATGCAAAGAACTTTGGTAAGGACTCAAAGCACTTATCATTATTGCATATTCACATTTCTGATGTAGTGGCTATACTGTGTATCAATATTTCAAAGTTGTTGTATTTGGACCACTGAAAGCTTGTGCTTTCTGTAAAGCCATTCAAGTAATTATTTTCTGGGCCAAGAGTAGAATCTTTGCCCTTTAGTTCACGTTTCAGTTTTGCTTTCAGTGACTTAGCTAGTTTGATGGTGAGCCTGTATCAATTTTTAATATTCTGAGAGAAACTCCTTTCTATGAATGCTTTGGAATGTGTTTCAAAATAGTTTAATTTTTTGCCATATTTAGCAGTAATGGTGCATGGCAGTTTGTTTGAATGTCACAAATTATTTGTGAGATAGGCATCTCTAAATTTACTATGTATGTAACACTACTCATAAAAATGCTTCCCGATGCAGATTTTTATGCATCAGTAAATGAAAAACATGTTGGAGGAAAGAAACCCCATCCGCCCACCCTAGGAGTTTCTTCTAAAATTCTAAAAATATGAAATGTATCACACATAGTGTCTTAAAGAATTGTGTACATCATTAAAAATGGACAGCCTTTGAAGAAATCTACGGAATAAGTAAAACTTACAGTGACTGTGGGATGAACTAAAGATTTACTGAGAATAATGATGGAGCAGTAAGGAATCTAACGGGTAAGCAATCTGTTCACCTCTGGTATCTATGCAGGGACAGAGAATAGAAGAAAATTTACAAGCCATGGGACTCAGAATCCCAGTGGTATTCTCTTGGAGAGAAACTTTCACCCTCACAAATGTGTGTGTCTCTGTCCTGTTTTTTTGGTCCTGATGCTGGCCACACTTTCTTATAGATTCCAGGCAGTATCTTTACTCCTCATCTTGTCTTACAGCTGTGGAATGTTAAAGCTGCAGGCAGCCTTAGAGATAGTGTTCTAGCCCAACAACCTCATTTTCCTAAGAAGAGAAAACAGAGTCACCCAGAGAACCTGTGTGTGTCTTAGGGTACAAATAAAACGCTAGCAGAGCCAGGCTTAAAATCTTAGTGCCATACTTTCCAGTCTAATGAATTTCTTTTTTCAGCACAGTGCCTCTGTGGTACGATTGGCAATGTGTTTAAATTGGCAATCTGATCTAGTAAAATCATTTACACTACATTCAGCTTATCTAAATGGACAGATGTGGGAGTTTGACTGGTCAGGGGAGCAGACAGATCAAATGGACTAATTTATAGATCCCAGGGTGTTTAAGAAGGAAAGAAATCTACGTATTTGTTTCCAGAACTGATAAAGGGGCTAGATCTTTTATAAAACTAAGAAAATGTGGGGCTGGGGATTTAGCTCTGTGGTTAGAGTGCTTGCCTTGTAAGCACAAGGCCCCGAGTTCAATCCCCAGTACCAAAAAGAAAAAAACCCTAAGAAAATGTGAAGTCGATAAATTTTATTCTCATTGCAAGTTAAAATAGTGTATTTGGTATGCAATATAGTGTTTCGGGGAAACTTGCCACAAATTCTTTGTGTTTAGATTATGTCTTGTGAAAAATTACCTGTAACTTAGCTGCTTCTCAAAATTGAAGTATGTCTGGTTTTGTGTATACGTGTGCATTTAAATAATTTGAGTTAAAAGCACAGGTTCCGTATCCATTCCTCTGTTCATTCACCCAACAGATACTGAGAGGATCACCTATGTTGGAGGCTCTGTGCAGTGGACTGATGATACAGGGTGTAAGAAGACAGACAAAACAAAAAATTGTATTTTAGTGAAGGTCAATAAATAATCAACATATGAATAAATAAAGAAAATACCAAACAGTAATAAGATCCCCCCTAAAGACTAAAATAGAGACTAAAATATATTTTTAAAAGATTCTTTTTTTTTTAATGGTGGGCTACATCATACAGGATGGTCAGAGAAACCTCTGTGAGAGTTTGATATTCGATTGATGGAAAGGAGAGGACCATGCACAGGTTCAGAATAGGTGTCTTCCAAGCAGAAAAAACACATGTAAAGGCCCTAATATGGGAATGGGATAGGTGTGTTTCAGTGTCAGATAATACACTGCTGGGTGTGGATGTTAGTAGAGACGGTGGATAGAATCAGATCAAGTTGTAAAAAGAGGTAGTGTCAAATTTATAAGGGACTCTGCAGGCCCCTGGAAGGAGTTCAAATGGACCAAAGTTTGGATCTGTCTTACTTAGTAACTCTGTGTGACCTCAGATAAGTTTCTCAGGTTCTGTGAGGTTCAGTGTTTTTCATTTGTAAAATATGAATAATTATTGCTTTGTAAGGTTGTTGCTAAGGTTTAGGCTAATAGCCAGGCATGGTGGTGCATGCTTGTAATCTCAGCGCTCCAGAGGCTGAGGCAGGAGGATTGCTGTGAGTTGGAGGTCAGTCTGAGCTACATAGTTCAAGGATAGCCTGAGCAACACAGTAAGACCCTGTTTCAAAAAAACAAAAACAAAAACAAAAAAAGGATTAGGATAATAAATGTACAGTGACTGGCATGTAGTACATTCAGAAAGTGGATGTTGTTAATAATGATAATAGGCAATAAACATGCACTACATATCTAACTACACATCATGCATTGTGCTGTATACTTGGCATCTATCTATGTTTAACCCCCCCCAAAGAACTCTGATACATAAGGGAACTCAGAAAAACTATTATGGTATAGTTTAAACAATCCTAGGCAACAGACATGGGATTTAAATAAAATTTCCGTGATTCCAGAGTCAGTCATCCCCTAATCATCACACAATATCAAGAGGGTCAGCCAACTGTAAAGCACTGATTGAATAGATACGCACACAAACATTCATACGCACAATACATACATACGCACACCATTTATGACTATACATGCTTTTTGAGATGAGCTCAATCTTTGATGTTACATGAACAGCTCTTGCCAGGCAGAAACTTGAATGCATGCTCCCATTTTCCTCAATGCCTATGACAGTGCCTTGTTCCTTCTAGAAACTCATTATATTACTTGACTATGTTGGTCTGCACAGCAATATTAAAACTTGCTAGCAACATGCCACAACTTTTGAAAGAACCTATGGAAACTTCAGGTTTTTAATTTTTGCAAGGTTTCTTATTTTTCCCAAAGATAGGTATCATACACCAGTGGTCTCTTGTTTTGAAAATGTTTTGCCCTTAATTGTACTAGTTGGAAATGTCAGAATAGTATGTTAACCTACTGAGCTCCAGATGGCTGACTTTTTTTTTTTTTTTTGTCTTGTCTCGGCACAACTCTAACTGATGTCAGATTTGGGCAGATAAATTATTGTGTTAAATATAGAGGAAACACGTGTTTAAAAACATATGAGTTTTATTTTCATTCTTTGCTATATAAAACCTTCATGGAATATGTTTGATAAATTTAAAGATTTAACCATTTTGCAAAGAAGTTTATAAAGAGATTACTGCTTATGTTAACTATCGAAGGTATTTAACATTCATATCTTTGGGTAGTAGAAGAAATGAAGGTCTTAGAGGTAGACTTGCATATTTATGTGTTGTACATTGCTGGATTATATTAATTTTCTCTTTGAGAAGTAAAGGACATGCTTAAATGAAAAAAATTGCAGAAAGGGACCATGAAGAAATATTAGCTGTAAAATAATTATTTTCAAGAAACAGGAATGTGTATACTCTTATATTCAAATTCATAATTTAGGTGTATCAGAGGTAAGAATGCTACCAGAAGAAACCGATGATTGATAATCTATAAAGGTAGCACCATCGTAGTGGGTAATTTTATAGTGCTGTTTACATCGGCACAGCCTCTGACTGCAACATATAGCACTTACTGGCCAGGAAATTGTAATTTTATAAAAACTCTATGAAGACTATATGCTTAAGTACTAGCTCAGTGCTCTTATCAGGCTGGTCTTTTTAGTCTCCACCAGTGGTGGCCAGCCTGTGGCATGCGTGCTGCAGTGGGTTCCCCATCAGTGGTCTAGAGCTTCTGTAAGCAGTAGTTTGTGATATTTACTGTACGGTACTTGAGAACTAAAACTGGATCTTATGCAGCATAGCCGAATTATTTATTACAAAAAAGCTTGAATAACTTCTAAAAATTATCACTACTGTAGAAAATAAACCCCAGTGTTTGAATTTAAGTAAAATCAAGTTTATCGAAACAAAACCCTAGAAGATCAACTTCTATGTGTTCTTAGGGTTTACATATACTAACCTAATCAAATCACTCTTCTTTTAAATACTAAACAGAAGACTATTCTGCTAAAATGTTTTTTGATTATAAAGATGACAATTTATTTAATTGACTTAAGCAGTTATGGAGTAGTTGATTTTGCTGTACTTAAATGATCACTTTTAATGTCATAATAGGTTTTTGAGAGGTCACCTCACATAAAGTAAAACTCGATTCTCTTTTTGCAGCTGAATAGTATTCCACTGCATTTATATACCACATTTTCCTTGTCCGTTCATCCATTGATGAATACCTAGTTTGGTTTTTTATCTTGACTTTTGTGAATACTGCTGTAATAAATTGAGAAGTACAGATATATCTTCAGTATACTGATTTCTTTTGGATATATGCCCAGTAGTGGGACTGCTGGATTGTATATATTGAAATTCTAATTTTAATTTTTTAATGATCCCCCATATCATTTTTCATAATGGTTATACAATTGATATTCCTAACAACACTGCAGGGGTTCCCTCTTCTCGACATCTTTGCCAACATTTGGTATCTTTTATCTTTTTTGTGATAGCCATTCTAACAGGAATGAGGTGATATCTCATTTCGGTTTTCATTTCATTTCCCCAGTGATTAGTGATGTTGAGTATTTAAAAAATATACTTGTTGGCTTTTTTAATACCTTTCTTCAGAGAAATGTGTACTCAGTTTTTTTGTCCATTTTAAATTGGTAATTTTTCTTTGTTTTTGAATTGGTGTTGAGTTGTTCAAGCCTCATGCAAAGGATCCTAGAATGGTCCCACTGCAAAAACCGTGGATCCAGGGGACTTTCTGCATGTGACACTGCACTAGCCTGGACAGGGGCAGCACAAAAAGAACCGTTTCTCTTACTTTTGGATGATGTGTTTTCTCTATTCTGCAGTGCAAAGGGTGTGTCGGGCTCATTTGTAAGTTCTAGGATATTCAGTATGGACTTGTTGTCTGTGGGTTGTTGTTCGTTGAATTTCTGTGGGGAAGAGTGAAGCCAGAGAACTATTCTGCCATCTTGTTGATGTCACTTGATCAGGTTGATACCCAATTTAACGGTATCACCCTTTCTCAGTCTGTGAGAAAAGGGAGGCTAAGGAATAACTCTGACCCAGAATTTTGTACATGGCCTTCTCATCTCACTTTTTATATTCCCTATGGTAATCTGGACCACAACTTTGTTACGGTTAATATGGAGGGAGTGTGCTTAGTGGTTAAGCACACAGACCATAGAGTCAGACAGATCTAGGATCAAATTTCAGGCTCTACCACTTGCTAGTAATGTAACCTTGCTCAGATTTCCCAGGCCTTGATTTCCTCATTTGAAAACATGAAGATAACATTTACACTTCAGAGGGGCTGCTTAACCCTGGGAAGCATCTTAATTCCTCCATCTTCCCATTTACTTACCTCCATGAGATAAATCTGTGCTAAGTCTCTGATCCAGTCTTTTCTTTCTAACTGCAGCGTTATGGTTAGCACATCATCTCATTCTTCCTTGATAATTTAAAAATTCTCCACACAAACACTTGCTTCCATTACCTCCCCCAGTAGCTTTGACATACTTCTTTCCCTGCCTGAGCCATCATTTAAAATGCAGATGTATTTATCCTAAACCCTGTAAGTGCCCTTCCTCTCACCTATGTCGGTTTCTCAGATTTGGACAAAATACAGCCTTTTAAATGAAAATCATCCTCAAATACCCCAGTTTTAACTTAAATATTTTAATTGTACTGTTTAAATACGTGTCAACACAAAGTAAGACTTACTATGCTAATAGTTCTTATGCAACTTATAAAATCAAATATACATGTTAAATAAAAACACAAAACCAATCAAATGTGAATTAACATGATTTTCAGGAGTAAATAGTTTTCTGAACTGAATTGCCATTCACAATGTGAATAAACTTCAGTGCTGGCAGTTTCAGGGATGGCCCAAGTGTGTCACCTGTGTTTTCCGTTTGATCCTTAGTTAAATTTGATAAGTACAGGCAGCATTCTGTGATGTCATTTCATCTTATATTGGTACAAATGTGTTTTCATATTAAAGCTATCTCATTAACCATGAGATAACTTCCCAAATGCAAATACAGCTGCTGTGATTAGATGGCAGGATTGTGTTGGAAGTTGGTTATCCAGCTGATCCAGTTTATGTCTAGCTTTGTCATCTTAGGAAATGAAACTATAGAATTTTACTTTCTGTCTGACCTTCTTCCCTCAAACAGAGTGAAGTCATTTATCGTTGAAACTCCCAGACTATTCCATCTACTGTGATCATGATCTTATGACTCCTCACTGCACCCGATAGACTATAGCTCTGCTATAGCTCAGCATCTCTCTGTAATTCTGGGGTGTGGAACTTCATGAGAACTCAGTAAATGTTAAATGGTGATATTCTAATATGCAAAAGACACCATATGCATAGTGAGAGATGGAAGTCTTGTGCTTCTGTAGTGTTATTTTGTATAGAAACTAAAAACCTGAATAATCAATGTTTTTATGGAGAATATGGTAGTCAATGAAAATTTTATACTTCAAGCCAGGCATGGTGGTGCACACCTATAATGCTAGCACCAATGAAGGCTGAGGTAGTAGGACTGCAAGTTCGAGATCAGCTGGGGAAGGGTGGATCAATAGATAGAGACATACATACATACATACATATTTTTTGAGTTTCTCATATAAGAGAAACCATGTGATATTTAAGCTTGTATGTCTGACTTATTTCACCTAACATTGTGTTCTCAAGTTACATCCATTGGCTTATGAATGCCTCAAGTTTATCTTTCTTTATGGCAGAGTAGTACTCCATTGTGTATCAATACCATGTTCTCCTTATCTAATAAAGAGCAAAATAGAAGACAGATAAATAGGAAATAGGGAGAAGCTCAAAAAACTCCCCAAATTATCTATTTTGTTGTTTTAAAAATATTTTAACATAAATGGTAACTTGTTTCCTTTATAGTATTAGTTTCTCTTGTTCATTGAAAAGAAAGTTTCGTCATTTTGTTTGTTTCTTCTTTGGAAGAGAGAATCTTTTTTCTTCTTTTGTCTATGACTTGTACTCTGAGTAACATTTTGGCCATTCTTTTAAGGTCATGATATGCAGTATATTAACCATTGCTATTCTCTAATTATTTTGTTATGAGATTTTGTTTTATTTTTCATAGACATAAGAAGACTGCTTTTTATTAATATCCTTTTTTATTAGATTAAAATTTAAAAAAAAATAAAAAATCAGCCAGGGCCATTTAAGGAGACCTTATCTTTTAAAAAAAGGCTGGTGATGTAGCTCTGTGATAGAGTCCCTTGGGTTGATGTTAAATACTACCCAAAAAAATTGTGCTATACTTCAGAAAAACAAGACTTCTATTTTAGTGTGCATGTGGTGTTGTGCTGTGAATCACAAATTCAAAATAACATGATCATCTAGCTCAGGGTGTTTAAAACTTTATTTTATTAACATCAGAGCTGATTTTCCATAAGAAATCATGTGTCAAATATGAATATATAAAGCCGATAAATGTGTAAGTGCTTTCATTATTAGGGGAGTAGGAGATTGGGGACTGTCCCAGTGACCTTTCCTTTTTACACATTTCATCCTCAGCTCTTAAGACAGCCTCCAAGACACTTCAAGGAACTCTGTGGACCCTAAGAATACAGTTTGAAAAATAAGAGTCTAATCTCCTACCTAAGATAAGAATCCTTTCCTGAGCATCCCACAAAAATTAGCAGCCCTCCTCTGCCTGACTAAGTTAGGTGACAAGAAATAAATTCAATGACATCAGTATTTCTTTCACTAGGCAATTATTAAAGAGAATACTTGTTAAATAAATGATAAAATATTATGTAATAGTAGTATTCCTTAACTAAATACTTACTGCATACCAGACATTGTATTTCATCAGGATTCTTATTTCACTTTCTTTACAACAAACCTAAGGGTAGATACTCCATTTTGCCCGTTGAGTAGAACTGGAACCCAAGGTCTAGGAAGTCAAGTGATAACTTGATTAAATTCACTCAGCTATTAAGGATAAAGAATACTGAGGAAAATTTTGCCCACTTTTCCTCCTTCTGTTACAAAAATGCTCTGCTCCCTTGAAGACAATTTTATACTGTTTTTAGAAAGGAACTGTATAGTTTGGGTTCTAGCCTGACTTCTGACAATTACTTGCCAGTTATGTAGTCTCAGACAAGTCATGACTTCTACATGACTCAATTTTCACGACTGAAAAAAAATAGTTTTAGTAATATCTTTCCCTGCTGTTATACTCAGATGAAATAGTGTATAAAAAATTGCGAAAGCTGTTTGTAAGGTATTGTTGATATCTAACTCTGTCAGTCTCATTCAATGCCAAAGACACAATCCATTTATTTTCATGTAAAGTAGTTACAGTTCTTTTACTTTTCCTTGTTTGCCTGTCCATTGGATGTTTTACTGCTGATGCATTACCTCCGGTCAGCAGCTGGGCATAGAATTGAGTAATGTTGTGTATATTCATTTTGGCTGATAGCACTTACCTAAACGTTTGAAAAGCAAGGAGTATGGAAACAATGGGGTATTTTTTTGTTCTGTGGGAGAAATTTTTCTTTATTTCATTTACAATTTATAGCTTCATTACCTACTTAAAATGTAGTTTGTGTCTAGGCTGTAGGAAGCATAATCTGCACAAGTATTATTACACTGGCTTTGTTTCAGTGTGTAAAGTTACTCTTGGAATTAGATCTACAAAGTGGTAAAGCAGTAAGGGAAAACATTATATATAAGTATCTTCATAGTTTTTTGCCTTAACATAAATGCTGATAAAGTTTTCATTATTGTTAACTATCTTTAAGTAGTACAGTAATGAGAATGGCTATGTCAAATATGTTGTTTATGACTTTGGGCATTGGCATTAATCAGATCCTTCCCATTTTTCAAAGTCACTATTTACATTGATGATCTTTCTCAGTTTAAAGTGTTAGATGTGTTTTCTCCTTTCGGAGGAAAGCGAATGGAGTAAATCTAAGTGGAATTGCGAAATACAGGAAACATGCTACTATGGAGATTATTAGCTTGTTTTGTGCCATAGGCCCCTTTGGTGGTCTGGTGGGGCTTCTTAGAATCATGTTTGAGTTCAGTGTCTAGCACCATAAAACAGACAGTCATGTTTTTAAATGCCAACCATAAAATACATAGGATTGAGAAGGAAACTAATGGCATTAATATATACTTATCAAAAATTTTTAAAAACTGGCACATTCTAGAGACATCAAAAATTATGTTCAAGCTGGATGTGATGGCCCATGCCTATAATCCCAGCACTTGAGTGGCTGAGGCAAGAAGATTGTGAGTTAAGGATAGCCCAGGCTACATAGTGAGTTCAAGGCCACACTGAACTACATAGCAAGACCCTGTATTAAAAAAAAAAAAAGTTACATTCACATAAAAATGTGTGTGGATGTTCCCCAAAGCTTTAGTCAGACAAAAACTAGAAACAGGCCAAATGTTCTTTGGTGAGTAAATGGTTAAATCAACTTAGTAAGGCTATCCAGTGGAATACTACTCAGCAACAAACAGGAGCAAACTGTTGATGTATACAATAACTTGTATGACTTTCCAGGCAGTATGCTAAGTGAAAAGTGCCTGTGGAAGAGGGTACCTACATGTATGACATTTTTGAAAAGACAAAATTGCATAGAACTGTATGCACACATAAGACATGTATACACACAAATAAGTGCGGATAAAACTAGGGCATTGTAAATAGGATAGGTGGACTTGTCAATATCTCAGTTTGTGACATTGTAATATACATTTGCAAGTTGTAACCATTGGGGAAAATAAGGCATCTCTTCTGTAATTTCTTAAAATTGTATGTATATTTCCATTATCATGAAATAGTTAAAAAATGGAGATGTGGTAATGTGCTGCTTAACAGTATTTTTAAAATAACAAAATGAGGTAGCAGTTGTAGTGTAGTTTTGAAGAAGTAGTGAGTACAAATGATATCTGAGGTACTTCATCTGAGATACTTCCACAAATGTGTATGTAGTACCATTGGAAACCATGTATGATGTCTACTGGTGATTAAATTTCATGTGCTAGTAATACCGCTGTAGCGTGTTGCCTACACACATAACTGAAATAACTACTAAATTACATCAGAAGTTACTGAAAATAAAGATGTTGTATTTCCACTTCAAAATTTACTCATTCTCCAGATTGAGACTGCCAGGATACCTGGGTTACTTTATATTTGTTTACACTTCATTATTTGATATATCTGAAAGACTTCTGTCAAATAAAAGATAAACGTAAGTTTTATGTTTTTTTCCTCAAGCACTGCGGGTGGTAATAAGGGCTCATAAAAATGCTAGAAGACATACTTTATAATTTTAAAGATTTACTTGGTATCATTCATCCATACGCATCATAATTACTTAATACTAGTATTAAAAGGTAATCATTGGTAGATTTTAAGGATAAAATAGACTACATATTTATTGTTTTATATGAAAGAGAAACATGTCACATTGTTTGCTTATTATCCAGATTGACTAATACTGAGCATCATATTTTAATTTGCTTTCACTAACAGATCATTTATGGTCATTTAGCCTTTCAGTGTGGATATCTCTGAGGTTGTCTAGGTCAAGTGTGGTGATTGTTTTATAAGAAATGAAGTTTAGTCTTTTTTTGGGGGGTGGTGGTGCTGGGGGTTGAACTCCGGGCCTTGTGCTTCCTAGGCAAGAGCTCTACCACTGAGCTAAATCCCCAACCCCAAGTTTAGTGTTTTTGAATAACCGTTCTGCTTTAAAATACTACCTTTTTATTTCAGTTAATGTTAAACTTTAAAGATTATTGACTTTCAGCTTTGTATTTGATATTGTTATGTAGTAGTTTCCTTTATATGATATGAGTTAAATATATGTTTGCAACAAAAGCAACAAAATGGCCAGTGGATTTAAATATATATGTATAATTTCTTTGCATACTTGACATTTCTAATAGCATATGTGCTCAAAGAATAATTTAAGCATTTGTTCTCTGATGGTTTTAGATTCTGTAATATGATCGTAAAATGGTTAATTGACATTTAATATACTGAAGTTTCAACAAGTAAACAGCAAATGATTTTGTCATTGAAAACCTTATAGGTACTATTATTTTATTAAGCATTTCAGCTGATTGCATTTATTTAAATTTAGTCAGTCACATCCTTTTCAGTTAAAGTGGTATAATCTGACGAATTATGATGCTTCTGTATCCCTGTGGAAAAGATTTTTTCCTGCCCTAGAATTTTGGATATATTCTTTTATTTTGCATATTACTTCAACCTTCTGAAAATGCCCTGATTAAAAACAGTGTTACCCAATAGATCTTTTAATCTTTTTTTTTTTTTTTTTTCGGTGCTGGGGATCAAACTCGGGTCCTTGTGCTTGCAAGGCAAGCACTTTAACCACTGAGCTAAATCCCCAGCCCCAAGAGCAATAGATCTTTTAAAAATGGGAAGAGGACCAAGAGATGGAGGAAGAGGGAGGGTGGAGAGAGGGATAGGAAGTAGAAAGAATTAGGACATGTTATGTGCATGTACCAATTCCCTACAATGAATGCAATCATTACATACTACAAGCATGTATTAATAAAATTTTAAAAATTAAAAACTGGGGTTGAGGATTTAGCTCAAGTGGTAGAGTACTTGCCTAGGAAGCCCAAGGCCCTAAGTTCAATCCCCAGCACCCCAAAAAATATTAAAAATGTGTTTGCTACAATGGGAAATGACACTATGGGACATTATGTCATGATAGTAATTTCCTGCATGTAGTTTTTACACTCTTCAACTGATAATACGTAGCATCTTTTACTCTATATTTTTTCTGTGCAAATTCAATGTAAATTAGATATAAAATCATTTGAAATACTGTAACAAATTTAAGATACTTTTTGTATCATTTGATAACTGAATTGAGTAACTCTAATACTTTTCTTTCAAGAGATATTTTTCTCAGAAAAATATATGCCATCCAAAGGTTCAGTAACACATTCAGAGTTGTATAGCTCACCAAATACATCATTATCAAAATAAATAGGCAGATTTACTTGGACAGGGCACGTATTTTGTTTCCTTTTCCTACTTCAACTCAAGGAACTGATGATGAGGAAAATGACTTTTCAGTTTCTTATGCTTTAAAATTTATGGTTATGGCTGGGCGCAATGGTGGACACTTGTAATCCTAGCACTCGAGAGGCTGAGGCAGGAGGATTGCTGTGAAAGTGAGGCCAGCCTATGCTACTTAGTGAGTTCAAAGCTAGTCGGGACTGCATAGTGAGACCCTGTCTCAACCTGCCCCCCCCAAAAAAAAAGAATAAAGATAAAATTTACAGAGGTTGGGGATTTAGCTTAGTGGTAAAGTGCTTGCCTAGCAAGCGCAAGGCCCTGAGTTTGATCCCCAGCACCCCTTCCCCAATTTTACAGTTACAGGAACATTTTAGAGAATAACTCTGAACATGTATAGATATAATTCTAAATTTTTAAATCAATAACATTGTATCTTTAGAGAACTACAGTGATGGATAAGAAACTTACTTGGTTAACACAAATCTTGAGAACCAACTACATTAAGATTTTATAAAACATCCATTATAGTAACAATATTATTGTTTTTATGACAGTATTGTCCTTCTATTTGAAGATGACACCAGTGATAGTAATTGCTATCTGTGTGGACAATGTAGCTGCAACTACCTGTATATACTCAATAGTTCCATCCATTATCTGTAGCAAGATATCTTTATAACTAAGAAGTATGAAGCCTGTTCTCAAATTATAAGTAAATCTATTTTAATATAAGGAATGAAAAACAATGCTCAGGCTAAGTCAGTCTAAAGGCAGAAGTGTTTATCTCTACCACAAACTAGAAAATTTTTTTTTGTAGAATATTGTTTGTCTAGTTTTAATATCAACATTTCCTATCCGAATAAGGGGAATATGTGACCATTAAACTAACTCAAAGTACCTTTTAGTTCTTTGTTTACTGCCTTAGAATAATACTAGTACAGTATCTCCATCCTAATGATTTTCAAATTAAGGAATGGCTTCAAATTAGGAAAGTTTTTGTTCACCTAGCTGTGGAGTAGCATGATGTATGCTAATTGCTAACTTTGTCTGCATTATTTTTTAAAGATCAAATGGGCACAGTGGTAATTTTCATTAATCTCATACAGAGCAGCTAATTAAAATTTCCAGTATTATCCATCCATTATCTAGTTGTTTCCTTTGTTCAGTATCAGAACAGGCTGTTAATAATAAGCCATTCTTGTATTACAGCCCCATTAAGTATGGAGAAATTTAGTTCAACGTATTGCACTTTTTTGTTTTTAGGTGACTTCTTTAATATTATGTCGTACCACATTGATTGTGTTGAGGACACTTAGATATTTTGGTATTTTGCAATAGAGATTTTAGAATTAAATACTTGTTCCATTTTTCTTTTCAGTATTAGAGAAAGGCAGCATATTGTAATAAAGGAGTGCCCTAAGGACCTGAATATTTGTGTTTTTGTCTTTCAGCCTCACAATTTATGTGAACTTGGCAATCACTTGTATGCTTTATTTCTGTAATGAATACATTAGAAGAGCTGGTCTTCAAGGACTGGCCAAGCCTCACTATGGTATCATGTTTGCATAGTTTTCAAATAGGAAATTACATTAAAACCACAAAGTTTTTTAAGCTTGCCAAAAAGTATTTGTTCTATAAAGTTATATAGTTTCTGCCTTGCTCTGTTAGATTTTCTGGTTTCATTCCTTATAACCACAGAGTATCCTAAATCATGAAAGTTAAACTTGTTTCTAAGACTTGGATCGGAGGTGAGCTCCAAGGTGATGGGCTGGCCAAAGTGTCCATAAACAGTGTCTCAGCCGCATGTGCACCTTAATTAAGCTGATCCTATGGAAGGTCAAGTAGAAGAAAAGAGAGTCACATCTTCTGTGTCTCTGAGAGGGTACACGTGAAATGCTTCTTTTAGGCAACATTGTCTTAATCCTCATGACAAACATGATGGCTAGGTGTTTGTCATCCCTAGGTCATAGATGAGCCAACAGGTTTAGAGGGATTTGTTAATAACTTGCTGAAAGATTGCTAGAAACCAAGTGGGCTGTGACTCTGAGCTCTCCCCAGAAGGCCATATAGTATCTTAGTCTACCTGCTCTATACTCACCATCTCTGAAAATATTATAACTGAAAGTCTCAGAACCTATAATATTCTGAAGCAAAGCTAAATAAACTAAGTTTAGAAGGTGCACTATGTTGAAACCCATCTGTCATTCACCCGTTTACTTCCCGCCCTCCCTTCCTAGGAATATGTATTAAATATTTACTGTATATGCAAACACTTTCTTCTGAGCTGCGAACCCAGTGGTGAATAAGGCAGTCAGTCAGTATCCCCGCCTCATAGAGCTGACATTCTAATGGGGAAGACACAGTAAATAACTTAATTACTACACAAGGTAAACTTATGCAAAGGTAATACTGCAATTGAGATCTAAAATGTAGTGATAAGAGATTTTGGGGTTGAGAGTTAAATGATGGGAGACAGTCATGGAGAGATTCTGCTAAGAGTGTTCCAGGCAGAGAAAATGGCAAAATAGAGAGGAACAAACTCCATACACAGGCCTCCAAGGCAGGGTCAGGAGGGATTGTTTAATCTATGAATTAAAAAAATAAGTTTGAGAATTGTATGAAAGTGGTATGTGACTGCAGACTTACAAATTTTAATTTCTTAGGTTAGTAGTTTTCAGAGTGGTACAGCAGTAAATAGTTCCATTAATTGTTAGTGATGGACTTTGCATTGTTGTAGGAAGTGAGTAGTTTGAGCAAAACTAAAAGTGTAATTTCAAATTATACTATAAATGTTTACCTGCTGTTACTACTTGTGGAATAAGACGTGTAGATGAGTTATAGGAATGTAGAAATGATTTCAAATAGATGTTTTATTTACTATGCCATTTACCTGGTAATTTGTCTCATAAACTTCTTTAATATCTACTATATCTCCTAACAACACAAGAAAAACCAAGTTGGTGGTCATCACACAAAATATGGGAACTAAAGTGTGAAACCATATTTCCAGTTCTGTAATTGCTATGGAGAAATTCAATAATAGCACTCTTATTGGGCAAATTTAGGCACTTTGTCAGACACTTGGTATACATGGAGTTTCCAGTCTAGAACGAGAAAGATACAGATGATCTTTACCACAATATTTTAAATTCTGTAATAATGATAATAATCATAGTGCTTTGAGCAAATAGAGTTACCCCTGTATGTTGTATGCTTTTATCAGACTTTTGACATATGGTAATGGAATTTTTAATTCAGAAATTAAGAATGATTCATATTTTCTATGTTGAGGAAGTGCGTTAGTCACTTTCCCATTGCTGGAACAAAGTACCTGATATACACAAAGTACCTGATATACACAATTTAAAGAAGGAAAGTGGGGGCTGGGGATTTAGCTCAGTGGTTAGTGCTTGCCTGGAAAGTACAGTTCAATCCCCGGCACCAAAAGAAAGGAAAAAAAAAAAGAAGGAAAGTGGCTAGCTCTAAGGCAGAAATGCATGGCAAAAGGGCAAAGTGGAGGAAAGCTGTTCAACTCATGGCAGCCAGGAAACAGGCAGACAGGGAAGAGCCAGAATGAGTGATATACCCTTCAAAGATATGGCCCTAGTGAGCACACAGATGGGTATAGCGCTCCCATGATCCAGTCACCTTCCAAAAGCTGTACCTGTGATTACACCAGATTTTGGGGAGATATTTTAGATCTAAACCATAACAGGAGGCATTCTTAATAAAAAGTATGAAATTTTAGGAAATCTATGCCTCATTATTAACATACTGTTTTAAAAAAAAAATTTCCATCCTCTAATGATGCAACTTTTGCTTGGATCCTTAGCAGAAAACGAGTGTTATTTGTATGAACTTGGAAAAACGGACTCAAATTGGAGTCTTAATTCAGAAGAACATATCTGTAGTAAAGAAGTTATGATTGGGTTTGTTTAGCATGTGAAAATACAAATTATTAGCACAGTTAATTTGCTGATGGTGTTTTCCTCCCAGCCTTTTCCCTCAGCTACACACATCCTTATTGGGAGGTGATGAAACTAAGGAGCTATGATGAGATAAGAAATTCTAGAAATAACCCCTTGTATATTAGAAATTAAAAACTCATTGCTATCAGGTAAATATATTTAATGACTTTAAAAAGTTAATGTATGGCATAGAAGCAACAAGAAGGAATAGTTGCAAATTAGCAAGTGCTTTACCCTGATTTGGTTAGAATATTTTGTTTTACATTTTAATAATAATTTTCACTTGTTTTTGAGATATGGTCATATTCTGATATCTTTCAATAGATTCAGGTCATGCATAATGTTTTACATTATATTTTATTTTCTACATTTTGTGGAATTGAATATAAATGTGTTAACTAGGAAAATGAGTAAGATGATTTTTTAAAATGTTCACTCTCTAGGTTACAGAGGAGTAGCTAATATTAATCGTAATGCCTGGACTGTAAGTTTAAGTATCCTTGTCAATGACATTTTGTGCAATTCAAGTCCATTATTTTATTCAGTTCATGAGTACTAGCAGTGTAATTTTCTTTTAAATGTGGGTGAGGGGAACACAATTTTTCCACTCAGTTCTCTGAACAAGAAGTTTTATGTGCCTAGCATTCTGCACAAATACTACCCAGTAAAATATTTATATATTCTATGTATTATTTTACTTTAAATTTAAAAAAAAAACAAACCCTTGTTTATCTAAACTGGTATATTTTTTATTTTGTAGGGTGGGCTGAAAAACAGCAAACATGAATGCACCCTGTCTTCACAAGAGTATGTTCATGAATTACGCTCTGGTATTTCAGATGAGAAACTTCTTAACTGCCTAGAATCCCTGAGGGTTTCTTTAACCAGTAATCCTGTCAGGTAGGTGGTTCTTATCATTTCGGTATGATTCATGCAATTTGTTTAGGAATAGGGTCAGTTATGTTATTTTAACTTAAAGAATTTTTATGACTGGAAGTCTGATATTAGCTGACAGAACAGCAATGTTTGATTGTCAGATTGTAAACATTTAAAATATATTTAGTTAACCTGATCTTTAAAATGTGTAATTTTTAAGAATACAAATATTACTTGAATATTTAATTCCTCTTGATTGTATTAAGCCAGAAGTTACATATCGACATATACATTGAAATCTATTTGTGTACTCAAATTATTATTATTAGATATTGGTTTACCAAATAAATTAAGTACATTGGTTCTATACTTTTATTTTTTGAACTTAAGAGGTATATACAATTTCATATGCTATAATAGTTTTAGATATATTATTTATATATTTCTCTAATCTTGAGATAGTAAACACTGAGTTATTTCAACCAGTAAAAGAAACGAGACAGAGATCATTAATAAACTCCTTAAAACTACACAGTTAAGCTATTAACTGACTGCATACAAAGGAGTGTTAAGGAAAAGGTTACTTCCTAGTGATAGATTCTGATAAGTGTTGTTCTTTGATTAAGCATAAAATGACTTTAATATCTCTCCAAGTAAAATGTTTTCTAAAGAAAAATAGATTTTTCAGTGTACTAGCAAAACACTCTAGGATCTACTCAATTACTACAACTTTGAGTTCAGAATTTACTAGACAATGTATATATAAAAAAATCACATAGTGATTTTATTTATGTTTTTCCCAATATGTAATAGAGTTAAGCCTTGTACATTGTTTTTGGTGGGGGTGGTTGGGATTGAACTCTGGGCCTTGTGCTTGCTAGGCAAGCGCTGTACCGCTGAGCTAAACCCCAGTCTTGTATGCACAACCTTGAAAATAGAGTTCAGTCATTCAGTCATTCAGTTTGCATTTATATGTACATTTAAAAAATGCCACATTATTTACATATAATACTACATTTGGCAAAATAAATGGAAAGTTATAATTTTATAACAAAAAAATTAAAAATGATTCTGTGACTTACGTTGGAATATAATAATTGTTCAGAGGTGGCTGTCTTTCTATTTCTTCCTGAACGCTTCTAGTTTTAATGGTTTGAGCAAGGGATGTGAGTTCTTTGAGAACAGTGACCACAGTATGCCCCATCCCCCACCCCAATATAATCTTGGCATCCTACCGTAGTGCCCAGGACTTATGTGGTCTAAAAATTTCTTTGGCCCAGTTGATTGAATGATTGAGTAAATAAATCTTGAAGAAAGCTGGGCATGGTGGTGAATGCCTGTAATCCCAGCACTTGGAAGGCTGAGGCAGGAGGATCTCACGGAGTTCGAGGCCAGCCTGGACTACAGAGTGAGTTCAAGGCCAGCCTGAACTGTATTCGAGACCCTGTCTCCCTCCACCCCGAAAAAAAAAAAAATCTTGACAAAGTGACTGAAAGAAGTTGTGGCACTTAGGAATGAAGGGGTTGACTAGTAAAGATTTTCGGTAGTAAGAATACATTTTTCTAAAGATGGCGGGTAAGGGTGAAAATTATGCGTGGCGCCTTTAAGATGTCACACAGCAACAGGCAGCTCCAGGCAAAGGACTATGGGATCAGCTGACAACTTGGCAGGTTTTGATTGGCTGGAGGCCACCACTTTCTGGTAGCTGATTGGTTTCACAGATATCTCGAAGCGGGCTGTGTCGTCAAACGCCCAGCGTTCCATAGCTGCCGGAGCTCTGAGGTAATTTGTGGAGCGGCCTGCCGAGCCAAACCCCACCTCTTCCTCTGCCTAAACTGAGCCTTAAAATGAAAAAGAGTGAGTTTGGGAGCTGTGGCAACATTTCTGTTTCGGATGGGGCTGGTGGGAGCAATAACCGACTGCCTGAGGGAGGCAGCGGCGCCCTTGCCAAGATCGTAAGACCCAGGTCCCGAATCCAGGCCGTTGTGCCTTGTTGCGTAAGCCAGCTGCTCACCTCCACTCTGGTTGACAGCGTGTTCAAGATTAGGGGAATCCAAGTTTCCCAGGTCTCCGTCGTGGGGATAATCAGGCAGGCAGAGAGGGCTCCGAAGTGTATTCTTTACAAAATTGATGACATGACCTCTAAGCCAATTGAGGCCCGCCAGAGGCTCGGCAGAGATACAGCCAAGCAGGGCGTGACTCCACTGCCAGTGGGAGTATATGCCAAAGTGTTCGGCGTCCTCGCGGGCTCCGCGGGAGAAAAGAGTCTGGAGGTATTGAAAATTCGCGTCCTTGAGGACATGAACGAATTCACTGTGCATATCCTGGAGACCGTCAATTCCCACCTGATGCTGGATAAAGTGCACCAGGAGTCCACCGAGGAGATTGTGCCCGTGGCCCCGTCAGAAATGGATGACGCCGCTGGGGCTCATGAGGAGCGTCGCTTTAACTTCCTCCTGAAGGAAGTGCTGCGTTTGATTCAAGAGTGTCCCCTACAGGAGGGGAAAAGTGTCCCTGAGCTGCAGACTGAACTCTGCACAGTGAGTGTCCAGGCCATCAAGCAAGCAATTGATCACCTGACCGTTGAGGGCCACATTTATCCTACTGTGGATCGGGAGCATTTTAAATTTGCTGGTTGAAGCAGTGAAAATAACTTTTCATTTTCTGAAGCTCCTCGTTTCCAGCTGTGAGTAATTTTGACCTGTTGACTTTTAGGAAGTAGGATTTTTCAACAAAAATCTCAACTGGCATCCTCTGACAACTTTTCTAACTGCCTTGAACTTTTCTGATTTTCTAACCATATTTGAAGCTCAGAGGGAGATGAGGACGGATAAATTGACTGGAGTTTGTGGGATTTATCAGCAAGATAATGGAAACACTAAGAAAGATGAATTTGGGAGAAAAAAGCTACGGAAAAAAATAGAATTTGTTATTGTGGGGGAGTTTCCTTTACTGAAATATTTATATATTAAAAAAAAACTAGATGTAGTCAGGGAGCCAGCCAAGAGAGAAAAAAAAAAAGTTTATGTTTTACCTGTTTTTACACTGCTTTTATGTTTCATGTTTGGATTCAGTTTATTATGGCCATATTAGTGTTTCTTCCTAAATATAGTAATTGATTTATTCAAATGTACTAAAAATAGTAGCTCATGACTTCAAATGCACAGTTCAAGTGTTGAGCATTATGTTCTTATTACATAGATTTATGTTTTCTTCAAATAACATTATGCTGTATTTAAATAAATCATTTTGGTACAGTTATCTTTAAATTCATTTTTCTTAAATTATATTCACATTTAATGGTTTTCAAATATGTGATATTTAGATTAAATGACTTGTAATTATATGGTATATGAATGCCGTACTTTCTCTAAATTTGATGTTCTGGTGTATTATCTATATTATTCAATGCTCAGTTTCATGTAAAATGGTAATTTGCTTAGAAGTCAGGTAAACAAAAAATCATTATAAGAATATAAAGCTTTGTAAGTTTAAGAAATTTATTCAAATATTTTATTACAGTTGTTTTGAAAATTGTAACTTTCCTTTGTAATTTTTTTCTAAGTACATTTGAATGTTTTATTTCCTTGAGGCTTCATAGTTTTCCTTACCCAGAATAAATTTTTCTGTTCTTTACATAGTATCAGTAGCATGTTATATCTTAGTATTAGTATGTTTTAGTGTAGATTAATTATGTGGGACTTAAGTCAATGGCCATTAAAGTAAGCCCTCAGTTACTCATACAGTGTCTCTTAAAGTATTAATTTTGGTAATGTCAGAGGGAAGGAAAAAAGATGAATATTTTTGAATATATGTATATATATATATATACACACATACATATAATATATATTCACTTAGATGTGAATGTGCATGTGCACCTCTGTGTGTGTGTGTGTGTGTGTGTGTGTGTGTATTCAATCTAGTAGAAGAGAACATCACTTGTCTTCATCAGGCCACAAAAAGAGGGTACAAAAAAACCAGATTATTCCTTACATATACACCATTGCCAATAACCTGTACTGTGAAGAAAACTATTACAAAATGGCCTCTTGTTGCCAGTCCTTTTGAAAACTGACCCCCAGGGCTTAAACTTTGTAAGGAATAATCTTCCTTCCCTTTAAAAGCAAGGAAATTATAAATGATGCTCTTTTGAAAACCATAGAGAATATATTATAAACTTGAGATTTAAATTATTGGACATTTTCAAAAATTCTGCTCTTCTTAACTATAGCAAATTCTGAAGTCCTGCTTGTTGAAAAAGGTTACCAGTCATGAGAAAATCATAGTGGAGGAGCGGCAGTGAAGGACATATTTCTTCATTAGAATTTCAGTCCTGAAAGAAATAATGCAGGAGACACAGTATTCATTTGTGATACTACTTATTCAAATGCAGAAACCCTGACATTGAGATCTGATAATTATGACTCTAGGTCACTCTCACAATTGAATTGATTCCATTGCTTAGTAGGTGGGTAGCCAGTGTTTTCCCTACTCAACAGGTTGCCTCCATAACGTGGGGGGTGGGGGGTGGGGTGGGGGTGGTAAACCCAAACAAAAGCCCTGATTCCTTTGGGAGGCTAAACTGCTTTTGTGCCTGTGAACTTCGACATTCAGATATGTTCACCTGAATTTAAGACCAACTTCTCCCCCATCCTCTGAGGGGAAGTGGCTTCTACTTAGGTTCCTTAGAGGTCTTTTTGTTTTGGTTAATACTGTCCCCTTATTCTTCTGAATGCAATCATGTGCTTTAGTGGAATTCTGCTTTAGGTAAGAAACTGCAATACAATAAGAAGTATTTTTAGGGAGGAAACAATTGCAGGTTTGTCTTACACATACAGTTTGGTGCATGTTAGGTACATCAGATTTTAAGAATTCACTTTAAACCACTCCCTTGCTTGCATGCTTTTTCATTATTTAGACCAGGAATGACTTAAGCAAGGCTCCTCTTCCTCTGTGATCCTGCCTTGTATGTGAGTCAGACGTTTGAAGATAAGATACATATCCTAGGGAAATACTACTATTTTGGGCAGAGACATCTAAGCCTAAGGGAATTGAAAAACATAATTGATTATTATAATCCACTTGGGGGTATTTTTCTAAGCTTTATTGGCATATGACACGTGTATATTGAAGTTGATTCTAAGTTAACTATAAAGGAATAAATTCGAAAATGTTTTCAAGTCAAATCTATTATTACTAATGTTACACTTATTACTGATCATTTTGTGCTTTTACCTATTACATTTAGTAATAGAGTATTTTGAGTATAAACTGAGAGATACAAGTTCTTACATTTTTCCAATTTCTGTTCACTTCTTACAGCATCAAATCAGAAAAGGTACCCACCAAGAATTATTTCTATTCAATAAAACCTTTAGTGGCCGTCTTCTGAATGTGTTTTAGTGTTCATTAACTTGTAGTTTACTAGACTTAATTTGATTGACTTTTGAATTGCTTATAAAATAGTAATAGTTAAAGTGGGTTTGGTGGCACATACCTATAAGTGGAGCAGTTTGGAAGGCTGAAGCAGGAGGATTTTGAGTTCAAGGCCAGCCTGGGCAACTTAGCAAGATCCTGTCTCAAAATTAAAAAAAATATATATATATATAGTGCTGCGAATGTAGCTCAGTGCAAAGGTCCTGGGTTCATTCCCCAGTACCACACACTCAAAATTAGTACTTAACATTTCCACATTCATATGGTAGTGATTATTTGCCTAAAAGTAAGATACTGCCTGAAAGTGAGATAGAGTGTATGTGTGCACATAAACAGTCATTTGTCCAGATGCTCAAATCTCACAGAAAATAGCATAATATCTGCATATAACTTATACACACACATCTTTCTTTAAATCATCTCTAGATTACTTATAATAGCTAATACAATATAAATGATTGTTATGGTGCATTGGTTAGGGAATAATGCATAGATAAAAATGTGTACATTTGATACAGGTGCAATATTTTGCTCTGAATATGTTTATTTATTTTTATTGTTTGAATCCAGCATGCAGAACACATGAATAAGAAGGGCCAACAATGTATGGTATGTGTATATGCACACACATATGTGTGGGTGCACATTTATTCACACAAACACACACACACAGACGCACATATATATATTTCCCTGTGATGCCTAGGTTTACATCTCCAACTCACACCTCGGTTTTGAAATTCGAACTTCATCTCCAAATACTGTAGAGAGAGGTATATGATTGGATGTTCTATAAGTATCTTTGAAAATGTTAAACGATAATAAAACAAAATTGTCCCCTAGACAATGTTAAAATATCTTGAAATGTACCCATACAACTAGGATATCATTATTAGTATTGTTTTAATCTTGATTTTTTTTTAACTTTTAATTTAAATTTTGTGGTACTGCAGATTGAATCTAGGGCCTTCACTCTGAGCTACTTCTGTAGCCCCTTTTGTAAAATATTTTTGAGACAGGACTTCACTCTGAGCTACTTCTGTAGCCCCTTTTGTAAAATATTTTTGAGACAGGACCTCACAGAGTTGCTAAGTTGCCAATCCTGGCTCAAACTTGTTGTCTTCGTGCTTCAGTCATCCCGACTGCTGTGATTACAGGCACAAGCTATCACATTCAACTGTTCCTAGTTTGTAGGTAAGGAATCTGAGGTTCAGAGAGATTAAGTAGTTTGCTCCATTATGAGGTGATGCTTGGTCATTGCCGACACTGCAACACAGGCCGTATTTCCTGGGAGCCTGGGCCCTTTGAGCTACTTTGCACTGCCTCACAATGAGGAAAGTCTGTTAAAATATTCTCCTTTTACTTTTGTCATATACTAAATATTTTAACTTTTTTCTTTCATTAAAACTCTTTTGACTTGAATTAAAAAAAAGTATGAAAACTTTTAACAAAAAGTGAAAAATATAAAAATAATTTTGTACCCGTCCACTAGCTTAACAAGAAAATTTTACTTTGTGTGGTAATAGAGATCTTCGTCATCTAACTCAGATTAATTTTTATTTCTTAGGTGTTCTGTAACAATCACCACGAACTGGGCGTTCTGAACAAGAAAAATTTGATCTGTCACAGTTTAGGTAGCCAAAAGTCAATCAAGATGTTGTCGGGGGGGTGGGGGCGGCTGGGGATTTAGCTCAGTGGTTAGAGTGTTTGCCTTGCAAGCATAAGGCCCTGAGTTTGATTCCCAGCACCAAAAAAAAAAAAAAAAAAAAAAAAAAAAGATGTTGTCAGGGAACTTCTTCCAAAGGCCCCAGGACAGGAGTCTTCGCTCCTTGCTGCTGTCTCAGCTATCTTTCATAAGGACACTCTAACTGGATGTGCGGCCTACCTACATCCAATATAAATGTTGTCTCCATTCTTATCTCAATTATATCTACAAAGACCCTATTCCAAATGAGGTCATATTCTTAGTGGACACTGTTCAACCTACTGAAATTATGTAAAGGAACCATGCCCTCAAAACCATTGAAATAACAAAATTAAGCTAAATTCTATCCAGGTAACAGTATTACTATATTGGAATAGCCGAAAAAGTAAAATTATTTAGATTTATCATTAATAATGAAGTAAAATTTTATTGGCCTTTTCCCCTTAGAAAATAAAATTTTCAGTAGAGCTAAATTCTGAGAGGTAGCTTAGTACATTATAGTTACACTACAATGCCAGTCTTAAGATCTGATTTCTAATCATTGATCACTCTGCGGTGACCTTGATGCAGTTGATACATCTCTTTGGGCCTCAATTTCTCCATATATATGTAAATACAATCAAAATCTCATAGGTATAAAATTTTCTATATTCTCTTATCCTTGGTTCAAGCCCATGATCTTTGTAACTGGAGCCAGAAGATTAGTGTTTAGAAATTATTTTCGAAGAGTGTGAAAAACGTTCCTCCATAAGTCTAGAGGATTTCCTAGTGTCCCTTTATTTTCTTGTATTTATAAATATTATTTAGTCAAGCTGAAAGATATTTATAATTTCCTTTAAATATTGAAGAAAGCAGTTTCTAAAATGACGTTGCATAAATACTCTTCAAAATTTAGGTTCTTTAGTACCAAGGCATTTGCCCTGTCATGGCTGATTTTCTTTTTTACTACAATTTTAACTTGTTTCTTTTTCTCCAGCCCTTAGTAAAAGAAATCTTATACAAGTGTCTATGCACACATGTATTCATAGCATTTACTAAGTATTCTCAAGTACAGTCATTCTGGAATATTAAATGAAGTCATCAATTTCAAATTCATATGGTATTTAATCATTGCAATAATAAAGGCTCTGAAGAACTAATTTCATTACGTTATTTTTTTGCTAAAAGCAATATTTAAATGTATCTTGTATAAACCATCATTTAGTGGCTATATCCCAAGTCACTTTCTTACCGTACATTCCCTCAACATTTATTTTCTAGTGTGTACATTTACTTCCACCTGCCTGTGCTCTGTAATAGTTTCATGCATGCGTGTCTGCATTTTTCATTTAGATTTTAGTCTCCTCTAGGGAAGGGACCCTCTTGCCCTCTTATTTGTTTTGTGGTAGCTGTTACTGTGTAATTTATATACAATAATGTATGATTTGATGTGGATATTGACCCACCATCAACAACAACCTGTGCTCTCTAGCAGTAAGAATGAATTTGAATTAATCTGCCACTAGTTTGTGATCATGCATTTTTATCTGTAATCAGAGAAAAAGAATGGAGTGAAGTTCTTCCACACAGGAATGAAATTCAGTGGTTTGATTTGAAGCCTATTCATAAGCTTACACACAGCATAGCACACTTCACACAGTAGTATTTTTACAGATGCATGGTGAATTAATGAAATTTAATGTTTACAACTCAATTTAGCACCCTAAAAGTGCATGTGTTTTGACTATAAAATAAATCCCAATCTGCCATCACAAATTGAATTATACTTTGCACATACCATAGGCTGTGTATGATTTAGAATGAGAACAACATTATTTAGAGATTTTTATTCATGTGACTTTACCAAAGTTTATGAAAGGAAGCAGTGTCTACTGAAAAATGACCAATGAGTTTGGATGATTTTATTCCCAGCCAGCCCATTAAAAGATGTATAGGTATTTGGCAGTATATTTTATGGTGATCCAAAGAAATGTGTAGCAATACATCATTATTACTAAGGTTTTTCAACATATGAGAAAAACAGCAAATACTGATTTAAAGAGTAGTATCAAAGAGTTGTGATTGCACAGAACTTTTTTTCACAGTGGTTGCTGAAATTGCTGTAGAGCTTGAGAGGTATTTTACCCCACTAGGAAATTTTTTCTTGTTTTCTTAGGATCTCATTATCTGCCAAACTCATGGCATAGTGTCCGTGTTCACTTCCCATGATGATTGCTTCTTCAGTAAATGTTACCAGGCAGGTGAAACACAGAAAAAACATATTTTAGAGTTTATAAATGTGCAGTTACCTGTATTACATCTGGAATATTTGTTGTTACTTGATGTTATGTTAATTTCCTTTAGATTTAAATATATTTTCTAGCATGTTAACAAATATGCATTTTAACATGATCATTTTAATGAAAATACTGGAATGTTGACAGCAGTACAAATTAGGAATAGACACACTTTCCAAATATGACTGGTAATAACTCTTAAAACAGCCTAAATTAAACATATTAAAAGGTTGGCAAAACAAGCAGTACTACTTAGAGAGCTAACATAAAGGTAGGTAAAGATCAATACTCAGAACATTTCTTAAGGGTCTGCCTATTTAAAATGGAATAATGAAGGCAATTGTTTAAATTTTTAAATTTTTTATTTTTTTACCAAGAACATGCATTGGTACATTGTATACATAATGATCCCATTTATCATGGTTATTTTGTACCTACATGATGTATCTTGGTCCCCCGCCCCTTCTCTACCCATCTCTTCCATTCCCCCCTTTCCTTATTTACAGCAGGTTTATTTACATTTTTCCATTTTTTCCCTTTTCCCTTTCTTTCCCTTTTCCCTTCCTTCTTTTCCCCTTCTAGTTCTCCTCTCTTTTGAATATTATCTTACTTGTACCTAAAATCTCTTGTGCCTCTTTGTCTTTATGTACACTTATGGTTTCTTGTATCAGAAAAACAATTCGATGTGTACTCATGAGTGACTGATTTATTTCACTTAAGAGTATGTTCTCAAGGTGCATCCATTTACCTACAAATGACTCTAGTTTATCCTTTTTTATGGCAGAGTAGTACTCCATCGTGTAGAAAAACCACATCTTCTTTAGCCATTCCTTAGTTGTTGGGTATTTGGGTTGTTTCCAAGACTTTATGACAAATTGTGTTGCTATGAACATAGTTGTGCATATATCTCTGTGGTATGAGGTTTTCAATTCTTCTGGGAAGATACCAAGCAGGGGAATAGCTGGTTCAAATGGAACCTGTAGATTTAGTTTTTTGAGGCGTCTCCGTACTGATTTCCATAGTGGTTGGACTAGTCTACATTCCCACCAACAGTGGAGAAGGGTACCTTTTCCCCTGCAGCCCTGTGAGCACTTGTTGTTGGTTGATTTCTTGATAATAGCTATTATTTCTGGAATGAGATGGAATCTTAGCGTCATTTTGATTTGCATCTCTCGAATGACCAGTGATGTTGAACATTTCTCCATATGTTTATTTGCCATTTTTGTTTCTTCATCTGAGAAGTGTTTATTCATTTCAGATGCCCATTTTTGGATTGGGTCTTTAAATTTGAGAGGTTTGATTTTTTTGAGTTCTTTGTTAGATAGATTCCTAAGCATTTCATTCTTTTGGATGCAATTGTGAAAGTTATATCTTCTCTTATTTCTTTCTAAGTAAGTTTGTTATTTGTATATAGGAATGCTATTGACTTTTGGGTGTTGACTTTGTATCCAGCTACACAACTGAATTTAGTTATTAAATCTAGAAGTCTTTTGGTGGAATTTTTGGCGTTTTCAATGTAGAGTATCATGTCATCTGCAAATAGTGATAGTTTAACTTCTTCCTTTCCTATCTTTATTCCTTTTATTTCTTTCTCTTGCCTAATTGCTCTGCTAATGTTTCTAGAACTATATTGAATAGTAGTGGTGATAGTAGACATCCTTGTCTTGTTTCAGATTTTAGTATGAAAGCGTCCAGTTTCTGACAGTTTAGTGTGATGTTGGCCATTGGATTGTCATAGATGGCTTTTATCGGGTTGAGATATAGACCGTGAATTCCTAATTTCTGCAGAGTTTTTATCATGAATGGGTGTTGGATTTTGTCAAATGCTTTTTCTGGATCTATTGAGATGACCATCTGATTTTTGTCTTTGACTCTGTTGATATGATGTATTACATGTATTGATTTGCATATGTTGCACCATCCTTACATCCCTGGGATGAATCCTACTTGGTCGTGGTGTGTAATCTTCTTGATAATCTGTTGCATTCTGTTTGCCAGTATCTTATTGAGAATTTTTGCATCTATGTTCATTAGGGAAATTGGCCTGCAGTTCTCTTGTTTGGTTGGATCCTTTTCTGGTTTTAGTATCAGGGTAATGCTTGCTTCCAGGAATGATTTTGGAAGTACTGCTTCCCTTTCAATTTTATTAAAGAGTTCGAATAGTAGTGGTATTAAATCATCTCTGAATTACTTGGGAAGTTTTCTGTCATTACTTCTGTAAATGCTCTTTTTAGATCCTTTTCACTGTCTCCTGCTTTCATTCACTCCAATCACTGTTATATTGTTCTTCTTTGCATCATCTTGCAGCTGTCATAGTGATTTTTCATAGTCATTAGCTATTTTTAAGAGGTTTTTCTTTTCATTGTCACTAATTGCTGACCTGTCTTCTAGGTCTGAGATTCTATCTTCACCTTCACTCACTCTACTGCATATACTTTCAAGACAAGTTTTGATTTCCTGGATATCTGTTTGGATCTGTTTCATGGGTTCCATTTCTTTATTGAGTTGAGTGTTCAAGTTTTCCATCACTTTTCTAATCTCCTGTTGTTTTTTTTTTTAATCTATGCCTACTCTGAATTCATGAAGCAGGTCTTTCATTATAATTGTCGTCTCTATTTTAACTTGGGCAATTATTTCCAGTCCTGTACTCTCTATAACTTCCCCTATCTGTTTTTTAAGTTCTGCTGCTATTATTTCTGAAAGTTTGGATGGGTGTCCTCTGATTTCTTCTATCATATTGTCCTCTTGGTTTGTTCTGGGTGGGCTGGGAGTCTGAGGTTGTGTTTTGCTTCTGTGTTTTGTCATTTTCTGTGTGTGTGTGTGTGTGTGTGTGTGTGTGTGTGTATTACCCTTTTAGTTGTTGCTCCATGTTGATTTTATATTTTGTTTATGGGAGGTTATTTTAAGATAGGTAACAGTGCTTACCTGAGAAAAGTCTGTTCTTAAACTGGTTTCACTTTATATGTGGTCCTTAATTCCTGTGTCCTTTGTGTCCTCAGAACTTTCCTGAGTGGCATGGGTATGGTTGGGGCTATGTGGTATCTATGACTTGCAAAATGAAAGAAAAGTGTTAAAAAAAAAAAAAACGCGACAGAGCCTGCAGTGTCTTCAGTCCTAGCTCTTTTCAACATTACTGCATTTTGACCCTGCCAGTGTGTGGGCAGGACCTGTGCCGGTCAGCAGTGAAGCGCATGGAAGGCTGGGGAGCACGGGTGATCTAGTGTCCCACGATGAGGTCGTCAGGGGTGGGATGGTGGCCCGCAGAAGCCAATTTTTTATGCTTTAGAAATGCAAATGGAACTTAAATTGTGAGCACATATTATAAGGCGACAGTATGAGCTGTATTACAAAAGTAGGTTTTTAAAATTGATATTTTGAATTTGTTTGTTTCACCCTTTAAATACATAAATAATTTTAGAATACCACTGTACACTTATAGATAGAATAGAAAATAGTAGACAAATGGTAGTTAAGTCAGTTTATATGCCTTCTTTCAATATCTTGATCAACAATTTCAATTATTATCAATCATAGAAAAGCTTATTTGAATAATCTTCTACCATAAATATTAACTGTGAATTTTAATCATATACTACTAAATTATAACACAATTTTGACTTAGGCATATCTAATATTATACCTCATAATAGAAGCAAACTAGATCTGTGTATCCTTTATGATTTATTGAAAAGAATTAGACACAGCAAATATTGACCTACTATTTTCATGGTAGAAATGTTACAGGCATTAAAATAAATAGTGGCTCATGTCTGGGCATTTATTTTATTACATGACATATGTATCTCTACCACAGTTACATATTTTTTTATTGACGTGACATGTTTTGAATTAGAAATTCAGCAAGCACGCAGGCCCGTGTCAGACTGCAGCCTCTACCAACCCCACCGCCATCCCCATCCCCATCCCCAACCTCTATGTAAGGGTATGACCTTTGACCAACTTCAGACTGGCTCTGCGTTTTGCTTCCCTTTGGCATGGGGCACCAGAGGTGACAATTAACCAACTGAACGGATCCTATAGGAGGACAGCAATGGGGAGAGAAGGGGACAACCAGACCCCGCAACTGTTAAGTCCAAAGATGCACTTGAATCTCCGCAGTGTGACTTACATCCAGCAGATCCCAGAGGCCTGATCGTGTTTCCAATCTACCAACAAGAGCAAGGACATGATGTGGCTTGGGTGGTAAACACAGCCTTGGGAGAATGGATGGAAGGGTCCCTGGTGCAGGGGATGGCACAGCAAAGACCCATAGTCCTGAAGACTAGGTAGACAAAATGGGGACTGGTTGGATCCCAAGACTGTAGATCTTGGGAAAAAACCACTCATTCAAAAACTTAGGAGTATTTTCTTTGACTTAATCTTTTAAAATTTTTTCTATTTTTTTATTTTTGTATCTTTCCTTTATAGGGTTTGTTTTTTCTTCTTTGTTTTTGCTCTTATAGTTTCTTTTCTCACCTTTTCTCTTTTTTCATTTCAACTTTTTTCTCTTATCTTTTTTTGATTTCCTGTATGTTGCTGTTTATCTTTTATCTTCTCTTTCTTGTTCATTCTTTCCCGTGACTGTCCTCTAGCACTATTAATTTATTTTTCCTCCTCAGTAGCCCCCACATTCACTTTTTCTCCTCCTCATATCCCATTGATTAATTTTTCAAATTTGACTATTTTCATTCTCTGGTTCCACACTCCCTTCTACCTTTACTAGTGTAACTGCTAAACTTTATTACTTTCTAGATAGTCTGTTACGTATACACTATTGCTCTTGAATATGGTTCTATTGCTAGTAGAGATATAAATGTTCCATTTAGTAGATACTTACTCTAGGTCAATAGTATGTCCATATTTAGTTTGTCTTAGTGTTCATACTTATAATTATAAATCTCTTCTATGGTTAAGGATGGTACATTATTAGTCCTTGGCTTTGTCAATATTCAGTTTGTACTTGACCTTATAATTCATGCTAATTATATTACTATAGCAGAAGTGACATAGCTGTTGCTATTAATTGGTTTTCTTGGGATGCCAATGTCTAGATTGCCTCATGGTCATTACAATACTATGGAACATTTTTGGAAAACTGTGTAATAGGCCAGATGTGCTGCAACCTCCAATCTCAAATGAACGGAGGTGGTTAGATCCCAGGACAGAGTTGGCCATGCCCAGAAGACACCACTGAAAAGTAGGTATTAATTTAAAAAGTCTCCATACTAGAAATAAAACTTTCCACTACAGTCAGCCTAGAAGCCTCAGCACATACACACAAAATGAAAAATAGAACCATGAGAAGACAAGCTAACAAAATGCAACCAAAAACTGCCAACTCCCCCAAAGCTGATTCATGCAGCATCAAAGGGGAGGAAACCAAAAGCCACATAGCTGAGTTATTGGAAATGATATCAAGAGAGACTGAAAAACAGATCAATAAGGTATTTGGCAAGCTTACGAAAGATGTAAGTAATAAGATATTGGACCAAATAAACAAATTGATTAGAAAAGCTAGAGGAGCTAAACAACAATGCAAAACATTCATGACCAGAATAGTAAAGAATTAGAGTTCATAAAAAGGCTCTGAAAAGAAATTCAGGAGATTAAAAATTTTATCAAAATTATGGGCAGCAGAATGGACCGATTGAGGACAGAGTTTGAGAACTTCAAGACAGGGCTGTTGTTGATATCCAGTTATAGATAGTCCTTGTTTAATGACCCGTTTAACAGTTGTTTGGACTTATGTCCTGCTGCTAGGACTTAGTATCCATCTTTTTTTTTTATGCAGTTCTATACATCTTGTTTATATAGAACTTCAATGTCCTTTTTGGTACAGAACACCTTGTTTATATAGTACTTTAATTTTTGTTGATTGTACTGTATAGTATTGTGCTTTTATGTTCTGTTACATATTACAGTACTGCATGGAAGAATTATGCAAGTATGTGCAAAGTCATGAAGTTAGAGTTTCTTTTGACCATTTCTTTGTTCTGAATACTGCAATGTACATGCTATATATAATTCCTTATTTAGCAAACAATTCATTTAATGATCTAGTTGCAGGAATTTAAATTGGTCATTAAATGAGGAATGTCTGTAATAAGAGATACCTTAAAAACAAGAGAATGTGAAAAAATAGATCTAAGAGTTCTTAGATGATATAAAAAAGACTAAGGTTTAGTGAAATTAGTAAAAAATCAGAAGACAGGACAAATGGCATAAAAAAGGTGCTCATTGAAGTAGTATCAGAAAGCTTTTGGGAAAAGTAATGTACAGATAAGTGAGATATATAGAACCCCAAAACACCATGATCAGAAAAGAACCTCTCCATGACACATCATAGTTAAAATCCCTGAAGTGGAACACAAGAAAAGAACATTTAAAGTGGTTAGAGATTAAGTAAAAAGAGTCAAAATTATCCCATGTATAATATTGGAACATAGTGCAATGAAACTAGAATTCAGTGGCAAAAGAAACCATGGAAATTATTCTAACACATAGAAATATAACAGTATACAATTGAATGATCATGTGGTCTCCAGAAGAAATCCAGGAAGTAATTTGGCAGTTTGTAGAATCACATGGTAAATCCAGTAAAACATACCAGAACATATGGGACACAATGAAAGCCATTCTAAGAGAGAAGATTATAGCTTCGAAGGCACATATCACATAAATAACCTAATGATACACTTCAAGGTCCTACAAAAATAAGAACAATCCAAATCCAAAGGTAGTACAAGGAAAGAAATTATAAAGATCAGACCAGAAAGCAATGAAATTGAGACAAAAAAACCCCAAAATCAATGTATCGAAGAGTTGATTCTTTGAAAGAATTAAATAGACAAACCCTCAGCCAGTACAACCAAAAAAAGGGAGAGAAACTAAATCAATGCAATTGGAAATGAAAGAGGTGACATCACAACAGACACTGCCAAAATAAAAAAAGATTATCAACAGCTACTTCCCAAATCTGTACACCAATAAATTGGAGAATTCAGAACAAATAGATTCTTAGGTTCATATGAATTACCAGAACTGACCCAAGAAGATGTAAAATCCCTGAATAATCCAATAACAGGAAATAAAATTGAAGCAGTAATTATAAAAAAGAAAAAGAAAAAAAAAGCAAACCTACCAAGTAAGAAAAAGCCCAGGTCTGGATGAATTCACTGCTGAATTTTACGAAAACTTTGGGAATGATGTAACGCCAGTACTCCTCAAAACTCTTTCATGAAATTGAAAAGGAAATAATACTTCCAAAGTCATTCCTGGAAGCTACCAGTACTCTGATTCCAAAACCAGACAAGATCCCAATCAAATAATAGACCTATATAACAACTTTTTTTTAATGAATATAGATAAAATTCTCAACAAGATGTTTGCAAGAATGCAATGACTCTTCAAAAAGATCGTACATCATAACCAATAAGCCTTCATCGCAGTGATGCAATGATGGTTCAACATATGAAATCAATAAATGTGATACTTCACATAAACAGAAGCAAGGGGAAAAATCACATGTTATTCTCAATAGATGCAGAATAGGCCTTTAACAAAACCCAAGATCCTTTCATGATAAAAACACTGAAGAAAATAGGTATAGAAAGACCTTACCTAAATCTAAAGTCAATTGTGGCAAACCTACTGCCAACATATTAATTGGGAAAAAAACTGAAGTCTTTCCTTCTAAAATCAGGAACAAGACAAGGATGTCCACTATCACCACATCTGTTCAACATAGTACTTGTTATGGTTTGTGTCTAGATGTCCCCCCAAAGCCTCATGTGGTAAGAGATAGCTGGATCTAGAGTGTGTGATTACTAAATTGATCCATTGATCGGTTTGGCATGGTTCTGCTGGGATCAAGGATGTGAGACTGAGATTGGGGGTGGGAGTGCGGGCTGCCCTGGGGGCAGGTAGCCTAGATAAAAGATACAGGAAGAGGCTAATTAGCTGCTTGTTTGCATTGCTTATTTGCATACATTCCTTGCATTTTCCTGACTTTACTTTGCTGCCGGTGGGCTGCCGGTCTGACACGCCGGCCCGCCTTGCCTCGGACCCAGCGGACTATAGACTGAAACCTCTGCAGACTGTGAGCTAATAAACCTTTCTTCCCCTAACTTTGGGTGTCGAGTATTCTGTCCCAACAACGAGAGAAAAGTAACTAAAACAGAATTTGGTACTGGAGAAGTGGGGACTATACTTGACCATGTGGTTTAGCAGCCTTTGGACTTGGCTTGCGGGAAGGAGAAGAGTTAGGAAAACTTTGGAAATGAGGAAACTTGCCGGTACAGACCAGGCTCAGGAGGTTTCTGCTGGGAAGAAGGACTGCGTTGGCTGTTGGACTCCAGACCATGTATGTTATGGCTTGGCAGAAAGTTTGTCTGGATTTTGCTTGTGTCCAAAGACTTTGCCTGAGGCTGAGATTAAGGGCGGCGGACTAATTAATCTTGCAAAAGAAATTTCAAGGCAGTCTAATGTTGAGGCGGTGGCATGGCTATTGTTGGGGGCTTTTAGCCAGATTTATGTTGAAAACCAAGAGCAAACAGCCCAGCAGAATGATTCAAAATGTTGTGAGTTTGCCCACAAAGGAAGCGCCAGTAAAGTTGTGGCCTGCAAAGATAGAATGAAAGAGAGACTCGTTGCTGAAGAAACCAGCAAGGAAAAGCTGGGTATTTCAAAAGATGAAAGAAAAGATGGCCCAAGATTATCACAGGAAACAGCAGGACTCCAGCCTTTGCAGCCTCGGAGTTGGAAAGGTGAAAGATTTTGCTTTGAGAAGAACGCCTCAGAGCGCCACGTTCCAGAATGGCGGCGGCCTAAGGAAGTTGTTCCTCAGGATTTGGTTCAGAGCACTCAGCAATCCAGGCACATGACCACCACAGAGAAGCAAGAAGGAAGCCTGGTTTCTGCTCCAGCTGGCGGCAGACCCTGGCGTCATCCTCGTGGCCCTGGTTTTAGGTTCGTGCAGAATGCAAGAGTTGTGGAGTCAGGAAGGCTTCCACCCAGATTTCAGAGGAAGGCCTGGGAGGCCAGGCAGTGTGCCTCTGAGAGGGCAGTGTGTGAAGCTGTGAAGGTGAAGCCGAAGGTGCACTGGAGACCCCAGAAGTTTGGAGAAGCCAGGAATGTGGATCGCCTGAGGAAAACTGCATCGAGGGAGCAGAACCAGCCCAAGAGAGAAGCCATGGGAGCTGCCACCACCAGAAGTGCCGTAGGGGCGGAGCCACCCAAGCCCCTTGGAATTCAGACTTTACCACAGATTGCCTCTGATGCTGCACCTGGAACTACAGGACTTAATGTTTACCCTGTGGGATTTCAGAATTGCTTTGGTCCAGTTTCTTTGTATTCCTCTATTTGTACCTTTTGGGATGGTAATGTTTATCTTGTGCCATTGTATGTTGGAAGTGTTTAACCTTCTTTTCATTTGTACAGGGGCTTGCAGCTAAGAGTTTGCCTTAAATCTCAGAGACTTTGGATTTGGACTTTTCAGCAATGCTGAAACTGTTAGGACTTTGGCAACTCTTGGAGATGGACTAAATGCCTTTTGCATAATGGGCTATGCATGAGTCTTTGGGGGTCCAGGGGCGGAATGTTATGGTTTGTGTCTACATGTCCCCCCAAAGCCTCATGTGGTAAGAGATAGCTGGATCTAGAGTGTGTGATTACTAAATTGATCCATTGATCGGTTTGGCAGGGTTCTGCTGGGATCAAGGATGTGAGACTGAGATTGGGGGTGAGAGTGCGGGCTGCCCTGGGGGCAGGTAGCCTAGATAAAAGATACAGGAAGAGGCTAATTAGCTGCTTGTTTGCATTGCTTGTTTGCATACATTCCTTGCATTTTCCTGACTTTACTTTGCTGCCGGTGGGCTGCCGGTCTGACACGCCGGCCCGCCTTGCCTCGGACCCAGCGGACTATAGACTGAAACCTCTGCAGACTGTGAGCTAATAAACCTTTCTTCCCCTAACTTTGGGTGTCGCGTATTCTGTCCCAACAACGAGAGAAAAGTAACTAAAACAGTACTCAAAACAACAGCAAGAGCAACTAGGCAAGAAAACGAAGTAAAAGGGATATATAAAGGAAAGGGAAAAGTCAAATTCTCATTATTTGCAGATGATAGGTTCCTCTACATAGAAGACCCTAAAAAAAAATCCACCAAAAGTTTCTTAGACTAATAACCAAATTCAGTCCTACAGTAGAAAACAAAATCAACAAACAAAAATTAATAGTATTCTTGTACACTAACAATGGATCTACTGAGAAAGAAATTAGAAAAAAAATACTATTCAGAATAACACAAAAAACAATTAAATACTTAGGAATTAACCTAAGGAAGTGAAACACCTTTACAATGAAAATTATAGTACTCTCAAGGAAATTGAAGAGGACATCAGAAAATGGAAAGGTACACAGTACCCTATTCCTGGATAAACAGAATCAATATAATCATAACGGCTGTACTTCCAAAACTGATACATAGATTGAATGTAATCCCAATCAAAATTTCAACAGCATTCTTCACACAACTGGAGAAAATATTCTTAAAACTTATATGGAACCAGAAGAGACCCAGAATAGCAAAAGCAATCCTTCTTGGGTAACAAGAACAAAGGAGAAAGCATCACAATCCCACACTTGAAGTTGTATTATAAAGCTACAGTGATAAAAACTGCATGTTACTGGCACAAAATCAGATATGATGATTAATAGAACATAATGGAAGATGCACAAACAACACTAAGCACATTCAACTAGTTGATCTTTGACAAAGGGGCCAAATACATATACTGGAGGAAGGATAGCCTTCTTAACTACTTACCGGTCTAATTTAAATTCAGGATGACCAAAATTGCATATTTTTCATTATAAGATAACAGGATTTATAAGATAACAGGAAATATAAAAGTGACAATTTTATCAAATTTATTCAATACAAGAATCAACTTTTTGAAATGACACCTGCTGGAGCTATGCTTGACATAGTACTTAAGCTGCCTAACTGATGCTCTGGGTAAACTGTTAAGTGGTTAATAAATGGTGCTGGGAAAACTTGCTATCTATATGTAGAAGACTGAATCTACAGCCATATCTCTCACTGTGTACTAAACTGAAATCAAAATGGATCAAAGAACTAAATGTTGAAGTAGAAACAAGATAAAATAGGTAAAACTTTTGAAATCCTAGGCATAGGCAAGGACTCTTTGAACAGAACCCTGGTTGCACAGTAAATAGTACCGAGAATCAAGAAATGGGATCATATCAAATTAAAAAGTTTGTGCATGGGAAAGAAAGAACCAATACAGTGAAAAGACAACCTGCAGAATGGGAAGAAATTTTTGCCAGCTCTTCCTCAGAGGACTAATATCTAGACTATGTAAATAACTCAAAAATTAGACCTTCCAAAATAACCTGATCAAAAAATGGCCAAGCGAAATGAAAAGATACTTCACAGAAGAAGTAAAAATGGCCAATAAATACATGAAAAACTACACCACATTGTTGGCCATTAGAGAAATACAAACGAAAATGACACTGAAATTCCATCTCGCTCCAGAAAGAATGGCCAACATGAAGAAAGCAAATAGTAACTAATGCTGGTTTGGCTGTGGTGGTGGGGGAGAACCTGTATTCCTTGTTGGTGGGAGTGTAAACTAGTACAACCACTATGGAAATCAGTATGAAAATTCCTCAAAAAACTAAAACTAGAAATTCCATTCAACCCAGGTATTCCTCTTCTAGATATCTTCCTGAAAGAGTTAAAGACATCATATTATGACACATGCATAGCCATGTTTATAACAGCACAATTCATGATAGCTAAATCTTGGAAGCAGCCTACATGTCCTTCAACAGATGAATGGATAAAGAAAATGTGCTATTTGTACACACTGGAGTGTTACTTTGCCATAAAGAAAGATAAACCTGAATTATTTAGAGGAAAATGGATGCCCCTGGATTATAAAAAATGTATCACTGGACATATAGTTAAGAATATATAAAACCCAACAGCAGCATCTAGTCACACTAAATGGATTTCTTAATAGAGGGCTAACTTTCTTCCATTTAAAAACATTTTGCATAAAGTGATTTCGTTTTCTATATATTCAAAATTCGTACTGCAAAGAAAATGGCTGTAAATTTTTGTCACTTAAAGTATTTCCATTTTAGTTATATTAGATTTACTACAGTTCTTGGGCACATAATACAGTTTTATATATAGTTCTTTTTATTAGAGGACTATTACTAAAGCAATCGTAGCATACAATCAGATGCAGATATCCCTTTACCATTAAGACAAGGGTAAAATTTCAAGCTCCATGTAAACAAGGAGGGAAGGTAGCATATTTCAGAAAGCCTAGGAGAATGGCAGGCGATGATGTGAGTAGAAACTAATTTCTAGTTTCCTTTTATCTAAGGGAGAAAAACAAGGAAAGTATTGAGAGAGAGATCTGTGACCTTAAAAATGCCAGTGCATCAGTTTTTGGTTTTAAGAAGGACTGTCTTCCTATTTCTGAACTCAGAAAATTTCATTTTGTGGCTCTTTAAATGACTGCTACTAAATGGCACAGTGGAGTGAGCCCTTATAGTATTCCATAAAGCAGAGAGGATTTATATGAATGTCCATTTCTTACATGGGGCTCTGACTTAAAAAAAGAAAGAAAAAAAATGCAGATCTCAATGTTTTTATAATTACCTAGAGCATTAATGGCAAACCTTTAAGAGATTTCAGTGATAATAAACAGCCTGCTGCAGCATGCATGCCTTAGGTTCACCACCACTGATGTAGAGTAGTACTACTGGTGTGTAGCTTTCCAGTAATCTAACCTGCTACAAAGGTGTACTGTACTTGAGAAGTTCTCCTGAGCTGCTCTCCTGCTATATCGATCATCTTAGCTGGAATTCTGAGAGGTTCTGGATAGGTGATAATTCACAATTAAATGCCAGCTAGTACCTGGAGAGCAGGTATTCTCTGTGCTTGGTTGAAAGAAGATGTATATGCCCTAGATAACAGTGTTTGCTTTATGACTCCAGTTGTTTGGTGTTAGATAATGGATAGTTAATTTGGGGTGATTTCCCACCTGGTAAGCAAAGCTATAAATGCATAGTCTCTAACATGAGGCAGTTTATACCTGAAAATATTCCATTGAGAGGGAATCTATATAGACCCAATATAGAAGACAAGATAATGTTATTTTTAATATGGAACCAGCTTCATCCAGGCATGGTAATACACGTCTGCCATCCTAGCACTTGGGAGGCTGAGGTGGGAGGATTGCTACAAGTTCGAGGCTAGCCTGGGCAATATAGTGAGTTCAAGGCTAGCCTACACTACAAAGGAGACTCTGTCTCAAACAAAACAAAACAAAACAAAACAAAACAAACAGCAAAACCCAAAAAGCAACACTAAACCAGCTTCAAGTGAGGTAGTTCAGTAGCCTACCATAATAATATAAATTTCATATAATATAAACTTCTTATACTCCAAATCAGTCCCCTTGTAGATGTGTTCTGCAAATCCAGTGTTGCTGAAGATGTGCCAGTTGACTCCAATTGTATTTTGGAGACTATTGCTTGTGTACTCGCAGGTACTCTAGACATTTTATGTGGCACCGTAATTCCCTTGATACCAGGTTCCAGGAGAGTTTTGTGAAGATCCGTTTCTAAATTTTTGCATTTCTCTTTCCTTCATCAAAAAGAGCAGTAGTTAAATGGATTTTTAAAATATTGAGTTAACATAGATTTCCATATGTGAATTAATAGTCGTCAGAGAATCATGGTACCCTGAAATGGATCCAGCAATAAAACTGGGTTAAACATTAACAAATATTTCTTTGCTACAGAAGATATTTAATTTGTGGTACCTTTGAGCTCAGCATTATAAACATCTATCAAAATGGTATAATAAGTCATGTAGAACACTGATGTTGGTGTATTTTGTGATCTAATACCATACTTTATACCTTAAAAACTTATCTGTCAGTTTATTTACTCGTCATTAGTTTTTCCTGGGAACAGAATCTAGGGTGTGTTGTGGTATGTTGTTTTGTATGTGGGTTTTTCACGAATTTATTTACTGACTGTTATTTTTTCTATCTTCTAATTCACATAAAAATAATTGTACATATTTATGGGGTTCAGACTGACTGTTTCAATATATCTATGCAATGTGTAATTGTCAAGTTAGGGTAATTAGCGTATCCACCATTCCAAACATTTTTCATTTCTGTACTGGGAACATTCAATTTTAGTATATGTGCTGCCGAAGTGAGCACATACTGGGAACATTCAAACTCCTCTGTACTAGCTATTATGAAATATACAATTAAGTGTTATCAACTGTGGTTCTCCCACTGTCCCATAAAGCATTAGAAGTCATTTCCCCCATCCATCTGCTAGTTTTCTGCTATTATTTTTGTGATGTTTGCAAATTGCAGTAAAGATTTGCATGTTGAAATTCTGTCTTGATTTGACAATGATCATTGTTTTACTCAAGTATTCACCGTCACGAACTGCCCGACTCTTTCAAATAAACTTGGAGTATGAGAATAATATGACAGACATCTGTGTAAGAATTCCTTTTGAGGAACAAGCATGAATTGAATATACAGATTGGTTTTTCAGATATATGACTGGAAATTTCTGAATAATTGATATGGAGGATGCTGGACAATTATGAATTATCAGGCAGAATTGTAGATAGAATAGCACTATGTTGCACACATATTATAGACAGATATGTATGATCTTGATGCTGGACTTTGTGAGATCGCAGTGGAATTGAGATTGCATAAATATTTCACTACTTTTAAAAATTGTCCTCAGTATGTTCTTTGTCTTAGAGAGCTCATGCTTCTCTTCAAGGTTATGGCTCTGATCCCTTTGCGTATGATTTGGAAGCATCTTTGATGTTCCATGTTCATCACATTTGCCAGTTTTTTTCATTCGTGATATCTTGCTTGTAGCTTTTACATTTACATTATCACTACTTTCATTCAGGCTTCACTCCATTTAAAAACATGAAATGATAAAGGAACTGGCTGGTGTGGCAGAAAGAGAGGTCACTGGGATAGCTGGAATTTGAGTATAACCAAAATGAGTAAGGAAGGCATAGCATGGAGGGGTTGCAAAGTAAAGGAAGAGAGCAGGAACCAACTTTTCTATAGCTCACCACATCATTTCTGTTGGGCGTAGAATCAAATAGGACTCTCCAAGAACTACTATTCCTGAATTAAAGGCAAGTATTTCATTGTTTTCAGGAGTCTCCTAATACTTGTATTTTGTGTCAGTGCAAATATCTACTAATAATCAGTGTACTTTTTAAAGTGGATACTTACATATATATATTTCTTTCATATGTCTTCATCCTGTAATAGTGAACTGTAGTATGGCAGGGCTCTACTATATATTCTGAACAAGTAAATATTTTATTTATTGGTAAAGGGGAAAGTGTATTGTAGATATCTCAGATGTTTTTAGTATCAAAAAATCCTTGCTTTTATGATGGAACTCAGGATGATTAATTACAAGGAAAAAAGGAAATACCTCACTGGTATTACTTTCGCTTCTGAATAGGTCATTTAAAAAGTACAATTTAACTTTTTCCCCAGTATTCATTCAACAAATAAAAATAACCAAAAAAGCTTGTTTATATTAATTAATTATTTTTATGTTGTTGATAATGAAGTTGAATGGGAAGCAGGTGAGTTTTGAAAAGTGCTGAATCTGATCATGGTTTTGCCATTGAGTAGGTCTGTGACCTGAGACAAATCAGTAATTTAGTTTCCTCATCTGCGAAATGGGGAAACTTATTTGATTTCACAACTATTAAAGCTGCTCTTTTCATTGTCTGTTCTTTTTTTTTTTTATCTCTGTGTCTCACTTTATTTCCCCTTAGCATTTACTTTTCTAAATCACTATGGCCTTTGAAAAATGATTTGAATTGGGTACTTTGTATTTCAATATATGAGTTGGTATAATTTATGGTTTACAATGTATAATTTATGCTTTCTCCAGTCTCCAGTAGCTGAACATTTTCATTGTTTCATTCATAATTATAAATATTTGCTGATTTTTCCTTGATCATAAATCTTCAAGATCTCTTATGTCAATTGGTATAAATATGTTCACTTAATGCCAAGACTGTTCACTTGAAAAAGTGAAGATAATATTCAAAAGAGAGGAGAACTAGAGAGGCAGAAGGGGGAAAAGAGGGAAGGGAAAAAGGAAAGAAAGGGGAAAGGGGAAAAATGGAATAATATAAATAAACCTGCTATAAATAGGGAAGGGGGAGCAGAGGGGAGGGGCGGGGAAGAGGGAGGAAACCAAGATACATCATGCACAGGTACAAAATAACCATGATGAATGTGACCATTATGTATACAGTGTACCAATACGTGTTCTTGGTAAAAAAAAAAAAATGTTAACAATTGGGGAACCTGGGTTGAGATTACAATAGGGATTCTTTATTCTTGGCACTTTTCTGAAGCTTCAGGTTATTTTAAACAATTTTGCCAACTTAGTAGATAAGAAAAAGGTAATGTACGAGAGTGGTCTAGCCTTCCCTTTTTCTATATTTATGGCTCCCTTTGCCAATAATGGCTCCTATGACAATTTCTTTCTTCTATCAAATAATATGTACTGAAAGTAATTTCAGAATTCCTGATCCATCTCATCTGACTGCAGACAAATAATCCTGCCAATTAGCATTCAGTAATTATGGCTCTTTATAGTCAGAAGGTATATACTAAAATACTCTTTAAGTTTCTTGAGTAAGTTCTTCCCCCACCTCTAACTTTGCCTTTAAGTAGTGTTGTTATTAATGTGAAATATATTCTGATTCCTTTGTTTGAAATTTTAAGGATTTTCCTCATTGTCTGTTCTTTCATAGAGGTTTGTCTATGAAGGAGGACAAATCCATGTTGATAATTTAATTTAGTTTTGTATTTTGGCTTTTAACTCTTCCAATTGAAAAGTTTTATCATTTTGAAGAGGGCCAGTTTCTTTTAGCAGTTAAAACATTATATTTTCTTTAAAAGAGATTATTTGTAATAGCTAAGTCTTGGAAACAACCTAAATGCCCAACAACTGATGAATGGCTAAAAAAGATGTGGTTTTTCTACACAATGGAGTACTACACCGCTATAAAAAAGGATAAACTAGAGTCATTTGTATATAAATGGATGTTCCTGGAGAACATACTATTAAGTGAAATAAATCAGACACTTATTAGTACACATCG